>CAODLS011034105.1:0-22933 GCA_948243855.1 Flueggea neowawraea
TTTGTCTGGAAATTGCGACACTGGAGTGGAGTTATAAGCACGTGCTTTAACAGTTTTGAGTAGAAACTTAAGTAATTAACCCGAAGGATGAAGAAGAATCTTCAAACAGATTTACCTCATAAAGTTCACAACTTTTACTATACCTTTGTTACAAGTGGCGGAGCTACCTTAGGCCAAGCCCCTTCTTGGTCCCTGAATTATTTTTCAATTAACAATTTAGTCTCATATTTTTATATGCGATAAGTTAGTCCTTTTACGTGGATTATGTCCATTTTTCTGTTTTTTTTATTATAAAATTATGCCTTTGGTTCTTAAAGTTTTATAAAAACTTAGTTTGAGTTTTGTGTATTTATTTGTAATGCAGTTACCCCATATGTTTTATTTCCGTCTTGTAATCTTTTTCTATTACATTTTTAGGTAGTTTTTTTTATCTTCCTATTAATATTTGCTTTATTTTTCTATCTCTAAAATATTTTAAATAATTTATTTCATAAGAAGTATTGGGTACATAAAATCTAATTAATCTTGTTTGATCATTTTTGTTATTTGTATCTGCTCAAGTGTCCATATATGGTTGTGTAAATATTATATATATTCGAATATCTTATTTAATTTTACAAGCCTGATTTCTTCTATTTTAATGTTATATATTATTTTCAAATTTTTTATTATATATTTCTTTATATTCAGCACTGCTCAATGAAAATCTAACCACTAATTATTATGCATCTTCAACCATAAACACCAATTTGTGCTAACATATTTTTAACTACAGTAAAAATCTCCCCAATCACGAAACACAAATTTTAAAACCAAAAAATAATATTCCTTATATATTCTCTACCTCATCTTCTTCTTCTTCTTCTTCTTCTTCTTCTTCTTCTTCTTCTTCTTCTTCTTCTTCTTCTTCTTCTTCTTCTTATTATTATTATTATTATTATTATTATTATTATTATTATTATTATTATTATTATTATTATTATTATTATTATGTGAGTTATTGGGTGTTGGTTGCAGGATGAGTTTGAGGCTAGGGTTTGGATTTGATGCTTGTGTTTTATTTATTTGAGATTATTTTTGATGGATGCTAGAATGAGTGTAGAAATGATGTGGGTTTTGTTTAATTGTGTTGAATATGAATTTTTTGTGTTGGATTTATTATGTCAAAATTTTTAAAGGTAATATTTGGTGGATTGATGATGATTTTGAGTTGGAATTTGGTTAATCTTGAGGAAATATATATATATATATATATATATATATATTTGAGTGGGATTATGATTGGTTTTGGAGATTGAAGTGAATTTGGTGATGCTAGAGATTTAATTGGAAGAATTTAGTTATATTTTGATGATTTATTGATTATTTGGTGAAATTGATTAATGATTTTTATTAATAAAAATGTTTGGGTGAAGATTTAAATGATGCGTTATAATGGGTGTTGATTTGGAGGAATTTATGGCATTTTTGAATAAATTTTTGTTTCAAGGACCAAATGTTTGAGGCCTGATATGTAATTCTACAAAGTTTGAGGGTTGATTTTTAATTTCTAGGAAGTTTAGGGAGTGACTTGTAATTTTCCAAAGGTTTGGGACTAATCTGTATTTTTTGAGGTCTTAGGGTTTAAAGTATAATTTAGTAAAAGTTGAGGGACTAAACTATAATTTTATGAAGTTTTTGATTTTCGAGAAGTAAGATATTGAAATAGGATTTTGGACGTCAACGTGGATTTGGGTTTCTACATTTGCGTTTCCTGCATTTCAGTATTGCCACAGTATTGTACCGTATTTCACCCCATTATAATTTTGTTTGTCTCCAGCTCTGTCTGACATCCAATGTGACCAGTCATCCACCAATGGTGCCTTTTAGGGTTTTTTTTTGTGTTAAAAGAAAGGGTTTTAAACTATATTATACCTTCTATATTAAATGGTCAGTTTGGGATTTAATACATGTTATGTATAAATAATATGCTTGAGATTAACAATATTCTTTAGTAACAATCGTCTGTTTTGCATGTTTGTTTGCTTAGAATATCCGGGCAAATAATTTGTAGCCTGAATATTACATTATGCCTGTCTACTAATGATATGCCCATTTTTAATATTTGATACTATGTCCAATAACCAATACTCTGACTAATATATTATATATGTATTATAATATACTCTGGAGTAACTTCTATAATTAAATATCCAGTTTGCGTGCTTGATTGTTTATTAATGTATCTATTTAAGTTATTTTAAATATTATACTATGTCGTTTGCTAATTTTATGTCTACTTTGTATATTTTGGTAAGAGGATTTGTTCTCTCAATATATTATAGATTATGGTTAGCAATACTTCTGCTATTATTTGTCTATTTTTGAAAGTCAATTGTCTATAAATAATTATTTTTAACTATTCTGGCTTGGGACACATATGCTACAGGGTCAACATAGCCTTTGGTATACTAATGCTCTGTGAAGGTCTCGTCTGGGTAACATGATAACCCGTGCGTACCTCTGTCTGATTCTGGTGGCAGTAGTCCATATTTGCCTAAGTAGCTATTTCTTTTTTTTGTTTGCTTTTGGTCCTATGTCTAATACTCTGTTATAATAATTGTCTGAAATAATTATGATTTGATGTTTGGTTAAAATAGAACTTTGATTTCTGTGATACTGTATAATTGATCACACCACCTAATATACTATACTGTGATTTAGCGAGGTGCATCCTGCTGGAAACTGTGGACTGCAATGCTCGTGGATACACTATTACTAATTAGGTTATGTCTATTTTAGCTTTGAGAACTCTAGGGTGCCAGATGTGATTTTAGCCCTTATGGATGTTAACTATTAGCCCTTTTGAGTCCAATACTGTTTGGACTCTTAAGGTTGCTAGTCTGTTTGATTCTGATTCGGATGCTAAAACTAGTATCAGTATATTAAGGGCGTATAATCAGTGATATCAGCATTAGAAAAATTCTGAGGTTCGATATATGTTTTATTATTGGAATGGTTATTGTTTGAAGTATGAAGTACATCTAAATCTCTGTTATAATATTTATCTGATACTTATGATGGTTGACTGCATTCTATTTGCCTTTTGTGCAAAATGTTTTGGAAAAGGGTTTTGAATTAATACTAGTACATATGGCTTGTATATTAATATAGTATAAGTATATACATGTATGTGATATTTTCTAAAATGTTTTCAAACCACTTAGTGATGGCCCGAAGGCAATCTAGAGTGTTGTTCCTCACTGAGTTTTACTTATCTCCTCCCTTTAATATTTTAGATGATTTTGTTGATAGTGATCATTCACATCTGGTGCTCAGTGAGGTATTCAGAAGTAGCAGTGAGTGCCTTTTTGTTTTGACCATAGTATGTTAGTTTAGTAGAAGCTTCGTACCAGGTTACTTATGGGTATATGTCTGTATATAAATATTTTTTATCAAATTGATTTACTTATAAGTATTTTCTTAATAATTTGGCTTACTTCTGTTTTATACATTTAGTACTATTATCATTGAATTCATGTTTATAAAATGAAATCTTTTATTTATTGTTGGTTGAATAATGGTTTTGCTTAAGATTTTGGGTAGATGTTATGATTGTCTAAGGCTTGTACGGAATGGGCCGGGCCTTCGGCTCTGTTCGATTCGCCTTGTACGCCAGTCATGGTCTGATCTCGGGTCATGACAATGGGTGTCCAATTAGCATTAAAGATCAATGGGTGTGCGTTGAGGTGGGGTGTTTTGGTCGCATCACAACCAATGACACATTGCCACGTGTGTGTCATCCAAAAGAACTACAACGTGTGTCAGCCCATTAGAGATGGCGACATGCGTCACTTCCTAACTTGTGTGTTCAATTTCCCTAACTTTATTTTGAATTTAGTCTATATCTATTCTCATTATGTCTAACCATCTCTAAGCCCCTAATGGGATTCATAAACCCTCAATAAACATGTTCTCTTTCGTTTGAATCTATCTCCAACAGTGTTGATCATGGCGTCCATTCGAATGTTTCCTTTCTATAGCAAGTTCAATTTCCTCGACTCGATCTACCTATCTATTCTCTCTTTTATTTCAAGGTTTTGTCCAAGCCTACCACTGTTACTCGACTCACTTTATGGTGGTCATTACAATTGGTTTAGCACCCACATCAATTTTTTTTCACCAAGCATTTCTTATTAAAACCTTTTCTTTCCCAAGTAATTGACCGTTGAGGTGCAAAAAGTTAATTGTTTTAGAACATTTCTTATAAGTGTTGGGAAGATAAAATATAAACATCCACAGATAAATCCTTCCCACCTTGTGAAAAAAAGGCAATAAATCCAACACAAACTAGCCAAGTAATCACACTACAAAACATAATAATTTTTTACATGGAAAACCTTTCGGTATGAAAGAAAAAACCATGGTTTGGTAGCCATTGGTGAACTTCCTATATATCAATATAATGGTTACACAAAAGAGTTTTAGGCTAAGCTAGAGATCAGCAACAACAGTTCTTCACCTAACAGTGGATAAGCTACTAAAAAACAACAAAGAAAGTAGATAGAAATAACCGCAGGTACCGACAGAGACAACAACAGAGAGAAATTTTGACTAACTGCATCATTCACTTCGTAGTGCTTGATGCCAGGAACAACATACTGAAATTTGGTAGCGATCGGGCTTGAAATCACCTTCCAATTTAACAAACTACTTCCTCTCTCAAAACTAAAAAATTAATTTTTCTTTGCCTCTTTTTGATGCTCACGCCGCCAACAACGTTATGCCTTCACTTTCTTTCTTTGCTTCACATATATTTGCAGCAAATTTAATGTGCTTAGGCCTTTTTTTGTATTTAATAACTAATGTTGGTATGGTCCCTTGCCACATGGGCTAGACCACGCAACAAATCTCTCCTTCAAGCCCATGTGGGAAGTAGCGCCATATCTGCTACATCTCTGCAAACACTAATCTTCTCCATGGGTAATGCCTTTGTCATCATATCTGAACCGTTATCGTTAGTATGGATTTTCTCTTATTCAAATTGCTTCATCTCTAGTGCATCACAAATCCAATGATATTGCACATCAATGTGTTTAGATCTAGAATGCAAAGTTGGGTTCTTACTAAGATGGATTGCACTCTGGCTATCATAGTACAATACATACTTCTATTGCCCCAAGCTTAACTCTTGCAGAAGTTTCTTCATCCAAAAAATTTCTTTAGCAGCTTCTGTAACATCAATATACTCAGCCTCAGTAGTGGATAACGCTACACAATTCTGTAATTTAGACTGCCATGGCACTGCTGTCCCTGAAAAAGTCATCAAGTAGCCCGATGTGGACTTTCTAGAATTGACATCTCTTGCCATGCCAGCATTTGTGCACCCATCCAACATAGGTTTACCATTTCCAAAACACAAGCAGCATTTAGAAGTATCTCTGAGGTACCTAAGAATCCATTTAACAGCTTCCTAATGCTCCTTTTTGGGACTGGAGATAAACTAACTCACCAAACCAACTACATAAGAAATATCTGGCCTTTTGCACACGATGGCATACATCAAACTGCCCATGGTTGAAGCATAAGAAACCTTCTCCATATCTTCTTTTCCTTTCTCACTTGAAGGACACTGTTTGGAACTCAACTTAAAATGACCTGCAAGCAGAGAATTTATTGTTTTGGATTTGCTCATGTTGAAGTTCTGAAGAACCTTCTCAATATCCCCCTCTTGATATAACCACAATTTTCTATTCTTTATGTCACGAATGATTCTCATGCCAATGATTTGTTCTACCGGTCCCAAATCTTTCATTGTGAAAGATTTTCTCAAATATGCGTTCGACTTCTTAATTTTCTCAGCATCATGGCTAACAATTAATGTATCATCCATGTACAACAAGAGAATAAGGAAATCACCATCACTAACTTTTTTTAGAAATACATAATGATCAAAAGTGGTCTTAAGGTACCCATGGTTTGTCATGAATGATTCAAACTTTTTGCACCATTGTCTAGGCGCTTACTTGAGCCTATACAAACTCTTTTTCAACTTGCAAACTAAATGCTCTTTGCCCTTGACAACAAACCCTTCTGGCTATTCCATGTAAATTTCCTCCTCTAAATCACCATGAAGGAATGTTGTCTTCACATCCATCTGCTTAATCTCTATATCCATAGAGGCTGCAAAACTAAGTAAAACTTAGATTGAAGACATTTTTACCACCGGCAAAATATTTCATCAAAATTGACCCTTTTCTTCTGACCAAACCCTTTCACAACTATTCTTGACTTGAACATTGACTTTGAGGTTTTGACATCTCTTTTCAATCTTTTAACCCATTTGTTCTTCAAGGTTCTTTTTCCTTTAGGCAACTTTACTAACTCAAAGGTGTTGTTCTCACAGAAGGAATTGATCTCTTCTTCCATGGATTTCAACCACTCATTCTTATTTTCACTCATCAAGACCCCATCATAGGCCTGAGGTTCTTCATTTTCTGAAAGCAATACATACTCAGCTTCAGGATATCTTGTGGAAGGCTTCGACTACCTAGATGATCTTCTCAACTTAGGCTAAATTGGTGGTTCTAGTAAGGCTTGTTCTATAGGATCATCAATCTCATCATCTTCTATGTCATCTCCCTGTATATCTCCACTGTCATTCACATTCTTCTTGGAGGACTCTGGTTCAATGGCATGTATTGGAGTTGGTTTTTACTTCACTGGTTTCTCAAAATCTTCTACTGTTTGATCTTCAAGAAACACCACATCACGGCTTATAACAATTTTATTTTCTATCGAATCCCATAGCATGTACCCAAACTCCTCATCTCCATATCATAGGAAGACACACTGTTTTGTTTTACTATCAAGCTTGACACTCTTATCTTTTGGAATTTGAATAAATGATATGCAACCAAGCACTCTCAAATGGCTATGTGAGACTTCTTTCCCTCTCCACACCTTTTTAGGTACCTCTTTGTTAAGAGCTATAGAAGGTGAAATGTTGATCAAGTCTACTACAGTCATCATTGCTTCACCCAAAAAGCCTTTAGACAATTTTGCATAAGACAACATGCATCTAACTTTCTCAACAATGGTGCATTTCATTCTCTCTGTAACTCCATTCTATTAAGGTGTCTTAGGCATTGTCTTTTTAAGACTGATACTATAATCTCTGCAGTACTTCTCAAACAGACATTTGTACTCACCACCGTTATCTGCTCTCATTGCTTTTAATGTTCTTCCAGTCTTTCTTTCAGCATTAGCATGAAATTGTTTGAATACATCAAGTACTGTGTCTTTTGTCTCCAAAGCAAAACCCACACTTTCCTGAAATGATCATCAATAAAAGCAACAAAGCACAAAGCACCACCAAGTGTTCTAACTTCCATAGTACATAGATCAGTGGGAATCAAATCCAAAATATCAAATTTTCTACCAGAGGGAGAGTGTTTAAATGCAACCCTATGTTGTTTTCCAACAAAACAATCAGTACAAGTATTCAGTTGCGTATCTTTCACTGGGATGTTGTTCTTCTTAGCATGAATGCTAAAGAGTTTCTCACTAATGTGCCCAAATCTTCTATGTCAGAGATCACTAGAGGATTCTTCAACTACATTTACCTCCCCTTTAAACACTTGAACCTGTGCCTTTTGTAAACCTTCTTTCTTACCTCTAGCAACCATAAGAGAGCCCTTGCTAAGCTTCCATTTACCATCACTAAAGTAATTAAAGTAACCTTCATCATCAAGTACTATAGTAGAAATCAAGTGAAACCAAATATCTGGAACATGTCTAACATTTTTAAGTAACAGTTTGCATCCAGTGCTGGGTTCTAGCCGAATGTCTCCAATGCCAATAATCTTGCAAGCCCCTTTGTTTCCCATCTTAACCTCACCATAGTTGCAACTAGTACAGGATATGTAGAAATCCCTCCGGGAAGTAACATGATAGGAAGCTACAAAATCAACAAACCAAGTAGAATTCTAGCAAGTGAAATTTACTCAGTTGTCATCATAAACAACAATTGCTTCACTACTAGATGTAATTGCAGTAGTGTTTTTCTCATCATTTTGTCATTCACTTTTCCCCTTAGCTTGCTCCATTTGAACTTTCTGCATCCCTTTTTCATGTGCCCTGACTTGCCACAATGAAAATACTTAATTGAAATTCTTGATTTAGATCTCCCTTTTGACTTATCTCAATTCTCAAAATTCTTAGAATTTCTGGTTTTACTTCTACCTCATCCCTTTGTAACTAGTGCTTTTGAATGTGAAGAGAACCTAAGTTCTTTTCGTCTTATTTCTTCCTTAAATAGACAACTTGCCATTTAGTGCTAAATGACTAAGAGCAACCACCAACTGTTTTCCAACTGTCTGGTAAAGTACCTAGAAATAAAAAAGCCTGTAGCTCATCTGGTAATAAGGCGTCATGATTACTTAACTGATTCACAATCTCTTGAGAGTCATTCAAATTCTCAGACATACTCTAGCCATCTTTACACCGCAAATGAATGATTTTTCTCACTAGGAAAGTTTTGTTCTACGAAGTCTTTCGCTCATACATGCTAGATAATTTGTTCCACAACACTTATGCATTAACTTCCTTACCGACATGGTGGACCACACTGTTATCTATCTACTGCCGAATCAAAGCAACTGTTTTCCTATTCATTCGCTTTCATTCTTTGTCTATATAAAGGTTTTGCCTTATCACATTCAATTGATTCATACAAATCTTTGCACATTAAGACATCCTCCATTCTTGGCTTCCATATCGAATAATTCGACGATGTTAATCTAAACATGGTATTGTTATGAGACTCCCCAATTGGTCTTGCACAGATTATCAAACCAGAATTAACTGTCTTTTGGAACCACCAATCGGTGACTCTGATACCACTTGTTGGGAAGGTAAACTATAAACACCCAAAGATAAATATTCCGTATCTTAGGCAAAAATCAAACAGACAATAAATCCAAAACAAACAAGCCAAGCAATCATACCACAAAACAAAAGAATTTTTTACATGGAAAACTCTTCGGTGTAAAGGGAAAACCTTTGGGCTGGCAGCCACGGGTAAACTTCTACTGTATCAAATAAAATGGGTTACACAATAGAGTCTTTGTAGGCCAAGCTAGAGATAAGCAACAACATTTCTTCACCTAACAGTGGATAAGCTACTAAAAAACAACAAAAAAAGTGGATGCCGATAAAGACAACCACAGAGAAGCGGTCACTTCGTGGTTCTTGATGCCAACAACAAGATACTGAAATTTAGTAGCGATTGAGGTCGAAATCACCTTCCAATCGAACCAACTACTTCCTCCCTCAAAACTAAAAAAATAAATTTTTCTTTGCCTCTTTTCGTTGCTCATGCTGCAAACCACCCTATGCCTTCACTTTCTCTCTTTGCTTCACATATATCCACATCAAACCTAATGGGCTTGGACCCTTTTTTATTTAATAACTCATGTTGGTGTGGTCCCTTGCCACATGGACTGGACCACCCAACAATAAGGTATAAAAACTCACATTTTTTCTTCAAAATAACAAAAGCTTTATACATTGTTTGTTTCTTTCAACACTTAGAAGCTCAGAATAATGTAATGATTGTTCTTAGAGGTAATTATGTCAGATACCCAAATTAACAGTTAGATTTTGACAAAGGGATTCCATGATTTTCTAATTGCTAAAATGTCAATATTTTTAATGGTCAGTTGCCCCAAAAACATGTTTTTAATATTTTGTTGAAAAATGCCACATTTAGTCAGATATAAGTTAATTTCTTGTGTCATTTTGTAATTTTTTCGCTCTCATCGTTGCTCTCTGTCCTCATCCTTCTCCCTCTCCTTTCTCTCTCCTCTCCCACTCACCACTCCTACTCCTTCCTCTCGTTTCCCAGTCACTCCTCCTCCTTCCCTAGTCGCATATTCTCCTCGACGCTTCTCTTTTTGAGTCATCTCGATCGTCCCGCCTCACCTCCTCTCCATGACGATTTTCTCTTTTGCATCAAGGCTCACCTTCATCGCGTCTGCCTCTTTGTTGGTCGCCTTCTCTCTTCGTCGATTCTTTGTGTCTCCGCTCTCCTTCACCGGTTCTCTCTCATGTCGATATATATCCATCACGTTGTCCTTTCTTTCTTGGTCAATCTGCGATGACGGCGGGAGTGGTCGTCCCTTCGTAGGAGGTGGCGCCGGCTAGGGTTTTCCCCAACCTAGCTGCTTCCTTGCTTTTATTTTTTTAAATTACGTAAATACCCTTGGCTTATTTATGCCTTTTTTAATTTGAAAAATACTTTAATTATGTTTGTTTAGTTTTTTTTTTGGGTTATTTTTTTGAGTTACATTGATTTTGTGCAGGGATGAATACATTTGGACACTTGCGGATACATTTGGAGACTTACGGGTACATTTTTAAAATATTTGTAAAGCACTGGACACCAAATTAATTTTTGCTAAATAAAATAAAACAAAATTAATAATATATAAATAATTAATTATGGATACATTTGGAGACATATAGATACATTCAGAGATATCAAAAAAATTGTAAAAATTGTATAAGAACTTGTGATTTGGAGACATTTGGAAACATTTTGGGGACGATGGAAAAAAAATTAAAAATTGAAATTTGGAGGCATTTAATTTATAAAGATTTATATAAAAAATTTATTAAATCGAATTTTATATACAAAAAATTGTGATTTGAAGACATTTGGATACATCTGGATACCATTGGATACATTATGAAAGTCAGATTTTTTTTTGCCTTGGAATTTATCTTTTTTGCAAAAAAATCAATTTCTAGCAAAAATAACGCGAGTTTTTGCAAAAATATCTCAAATTCTCAGTAAATTTATCAGTCAATTAAAAATCTGGTATTCTTGTAAGATGTTTCATGCGTGTTTCTATTTGTCAAGATGGGTTTGGTGCAAGATAAAAGCCCAATTCTGTATTTTAATTTGGTATAAAAGTTAAATTTTTCCTTGTTCTTAATCCTGCCAACATACTTCTTTGATTATTATTATGATTCCATAATGTGTTCTAATTCCCTTTTTAGAGTAGTTTTTTTCCCTTTCTACACCAATATTAATCTCGAAGGAATTGACATTAAAATTAAAATCGATTAAAATTCTGCCAGGGGAGTAGATCGTATATCAATGAATATTCTCTGGTGTGTGAAGAAGGAGCAGGACACTGAAGGTTTATACGATTACAAGATTTTTTTTCGAATCCAAAATGTGTAATTATTTCTTCTACAGCAATATAATTGATCTTTATGCGTTCTTCGTTTTTTCAAATATTATTTCTCTAATATTTTGTTTAAAAGTGAATAATACGATTTTGAGTGCTCTTACGAATCGTTAATTGATGTTTTAAGAATTAGGCGTCATACCAAGTACGCAAAAGAGAACTTAATTTTCTACAAAATCAAAAATCCTAACTGAGATAAGAGGATGAAGACCAAATGGATCACACATGAATGCCCGCATGTTTTATAGGTCAGGCAGGTTCAGACAGAGAGGAGTTGGAGTATTGCCAGAAGTTATTAGAGAGACGTCTTGAGCTTACTCTGTTTACAATATGGTACATTGGAGGCATAACGTTTTCTGGTCTTCTTATCGAGATTTATGCATTAACTTGATGAGAAATGAAATTCTGGACCATTAAACAACATAATCTGCAACTTCTACCATTTATGAAAAAACATTTATAACCAGGTTTTATGATTCTTTGCTTTTTTACCACTCATATGTCTTAAATAACTAAATAGTACTATATAGTTTATTTTACGAAACCTTGTCGAACGAAGTGTAAAATTGAACTTCAATCATTCAAAGGACTTTTCAACCAATGAGTACCCACCTTCCGACTATTCAAACTCTATGTTACCATGGCGGTTACTAAAAGACATTGCGCGATTTCAAATCCCAATGGAACAGGATGCAAATGTGGGAAAATTACAACGAAGCCAGCAAGTATTGATGCCAACAACACATCCAACCAAATAAAAAGGGGCAGTTCATAACATCACACCCTCAAACCCTTCACCCACCAAAACCAAAACACACAAAAACCAAATCAAAAAGATGAAAACATCCGCAAGGGACACTTAAAACGTTGTCGCTTTGTTCCATGAAGGATGCAGACACTTAATGTCAGCGCGAAAGCCAAATGAAACAGAACGCAAAAGGAGGGAAATTGCAACCAAGCCAGCAAGTACAAAAAAGCATATATGCAACCAAAAAAAAAATTGTTTCGTAACATCCTACTCCCAGATGCCAACGACACATAACCAACATGTAGGAATATTAAACCAATTATTATTAGAGAAGGAGTTTGATTTAGTAATAATTAAATTTATTTGTTCAACTACAATTAGGGGTGGCCACGGTTCACGAATCGGATGTTCCAGTTCAACAAAAGCTTGAACCTGAACCGGACCATGACTATTCGGTTTGGAACGGTTTAGGTCCGGTTCCGATCTGATTTCGGGTTTGACCGGTTAAACCGCCGGTTCCAGTTCGATTCGGTCCACTTTGTTTTAAACAATTTTTATCTCATTCTTGTGTTCTTTTTTCTGCTCTGATAAAAATATTATTTTCTAAATATTAATTACATTTCTTTTAATTAAAAGAAATGTAATTAATATTTAGAAAATAATATTTTTATCTACGAAAAGCTAAATCTACGAAAAATAAAATTAGAGATTTAAGAGTTAAAAAAAAGAAGAAAATCAAAACAAAAATAAAAAGGGAAAATCACACATTTGTTTTAATTTGCCAAACAGATTTCTATAATTGGAAACACAGAGACACCAAATTTTTAAAATACCAAAAAAAGGTCTCCAAGGGTCTCCACTAGGGGTCTCAACTGGAGGTCTCCACTGGTCTTTTAAAGGCTTCATTGAAGGTCTCTAGGGGTCTCCATTGGAGGCCTCTAGAGGTCTTTTCAACGCTTCATTGAAAGTTTTCAGAGGTCTCCAGGGGTCTCCACCAGAGGTATCCAACGGTCTCTATTGGAGGTCTCCAGAGGTCTTCTGAAGACTTCATTAGAGGTCTCCAGGGGTCTCCACTGGAAGTCTCCAGCGGTCTCTAGGGGTCTTCTAAAGGGTTCATTGGAGGTCTCTAGGGGTATCCACTGGAGGTCTCAAACGGTCTCCACTGCGTTATAAATGTGATATTTTTAAAGTTTGGACTTTTGGTAGTGATATTCTTACAAATTAAAACTGAATAAGTTTTATTCTTATAATTTTGAAACTATTGGTTATTATTGTAAATCTAAATTTTTAAATAGGTACCTGAGATAATTAACTCAAATAAAAAGAATAAAGAGGCCAACCTGATTGACCCGACCCACACCTATTTTAAACAACATAGAAGACGATTCCATTGTTGTTGTTCCAACCAGCTCAACTCGCTCTTTGTCATTGCGCCACTAGCAGTCACCATTCGGACCAATAAGAAAATTCGAGTATTGTGTCATCCGCTCGTCGATGAGCCATCAAAGAAATTGAGTCGTCCGAGAAGTAAAGGTGAAGAGGAGTCGTTGCAAGTTCCGTTGCGGTCCAGAAGCTTCGACGTTGATCGATTCTGTTTTCACCGTTGTTCATGAAATGACCAGTACAAGAGTCGTCAACATTGTTGCCGACGCCATTTAGATCTGAGTTGTCGCTGATGAATGGCAAAAGGAGGAAAGGAGTTAGAGTTTTCACACCTATTTGGTTACAAGGATAGCCTATCCTTAGTTAATTTTTGGTTGGAGAGGAAACACATTCCTATCTAGAATAAGAGTTGGGCTAAATATACTATTTGATAACAAGGACATTTCCATTGTGATTAAAGAATGACCAAATACATAATATGTCATGTGCCCAATTTTCAAAATCGATGAGAAAATTGAATTTAGACAGTGACAAGTTCAAACGGAGTTTTCTCTAAAGCACTTTGGAATTTGGGATGTTGAAGAAAAAGGATTTAACGAACCCAAAACTAGAGATGCTTTAACTGCAGGGGATGTGCATGCCAAAAACAAAATAATCAACCACTCTATTGTTTATTTCAGTGTGTGGAATTTCAAACGATCAGTAATTGTCGTTAAGCAAACTAAGCTTGAAAATTTTTGTAGAAATCTTATTAAGGCATTGAAAAGTGAGGAATGCGTAATTGCAAAAATTGAGATGAGATTTTGAGTTCCTCCAGCAAAATAAATATGAATGTGTGGTAGACTATTGCAGAACAGTATAAAAATTGGCCAATGAAAGCCAATGGTGAAATAGTTACAAAATTAAAAATTGCAGAGAAAATTCTTCATACTTGACACATTTGATTACAAAGTTGCTACAATATAAGAATATGGAGATCTTAGCACAATGAAAATTGATAATTTACAAGCAACATTAAGAACCCACGATTGAGTGAAAGGAAAACAACGACATTAAATCAAGCATTAAAGACATTGGAAATAAAGGAGGACCCAGGACAAGAGGTGGATTTTCTTGAAATAGAGGAAGAGGTCAAGGCCGAGGTGGACGTGGAAACCCAAGACAAAAAGATGATAATGAACGAGATAGTTCAAGCAATAACAAAGATTGCTCAAAAGTTCAATGTCACAAAAGTTCAGCAGTTTCAAGTCAAACTAGGATACTTCCAACGGGAATGCAAGTTTGATATTCGGTGCTACAATTGTAAAAATTTGGACACTACAGTTATTAATGTCGAAATAAGAAAACTAATAGGCAAAATTATGCTAAATTGGATGAGCAAGAAAGTGGCCCATAGACATGGGCGAATGCACAAAGGGACCAGCAGGGGCTTGAGCCCATGCTTTCATCCGAGGAGTGCCATGAGAGCCTTCTTCCGGTGGAGCTCTGCCAAGAACTGGGCCCCTACTAGCTGCTGGTCTTCCTCCATTGAAGAGCCATGAAGAGTTGCACTTGTTCTTCGTTCTGTTGAACCAACGGTGATTCACATTTGATTCCCTTTGTGTTTTGATTAATGTACAAAATTTAGTAAGATTATTTTAAGAAAGAAGATAAATGCAATATCAACGACGACCAATAAAAGTGAAGAAAATCATGGTGGCACGTCTGAGAGTCCACCCATGACGATTGAGAGTCGAACCACGCATGAAAAATTCACTTAGACATTCCAAACCTTTAGTAGTCGACTAGTGCATTTGATAAGTCGACTAGTGGAAGAAATTCAGTGGTGAGTTGAGTCAGGGAGTTGGGTAGTCGACTCATGAAGATAACGATTTCCTAGTTTGACTTGAAACCGTTGAACAAAGAGTGGTAGACATTTATATTCCTTTGTATTTTAATGATGAGCAAAGGTCTTGATGATGAGAAAAATGTTTAAGTTGGAGTTGAATACGTCAGAAAACTTGGAGTTGTTAAACAAGGCACTATAAGACATTAATGTATGTACGTCATGGCCATGACGTAAGCAGAAAATGTCAATTAACTCGAATTGACAAGAAATATAACTCGAGTTATCCAGACCCAATTCAACTCGAGTTAAATAATCACATAACTTGATTTAAATATCCTAGAATAAATTTAAATAGAGTAAACACTTGTATAACTCGAGTTAGAACTTGGACATAAAGCCTGACACATTCAATGTTCAAATGTCGAGGTTCCAATGGTCAGAAAACATGGATAACTCGAGTTACACATTTCAGAGGTCATTTTCTACAATGGATAACTCGAGTAAGAAGAAAAGATAACTCGAGTTAGATGCTATGTCAGAGCATTAAATGAAGGGTCGCTCTATCTCACAACGACTACATTCAATCCTCTAATGGCCATATAGACTTGGAAAGCTATAACTACATTGAAGATACATTAGAGAAGATGTTATCAACTACTTGCAATCATCTTACAACAACATCAAACTTTCTTGTACTCATATTTGCAAATCTTTCATATTCCTCTCAAGAGTGCTTTTACACTTGCAATTTCTTTCTAGCTTGAGAGTGATAGATTACATTTTTGTTCTTCATTTCAAACAACAATCTTTGTATTAAAGAGTTAATAGTTTTCTTGTTTGTCTTGAAAACAAGGGTTGTATTTGAGTGATTTAATTTTGCACCTAAGAAGCAAGAGTGTGTAGAGGTTGCCTTCACCCATTCAAGAAGGAATTTGATAGTGGATTCAAAATCTCAAGGGGAAGCTTGAGAAGTGGACGCAGGCCAAGAGAGTCGAACCACTATAAACATTGGCTTTGATTTCTATAACTCTTCTCTCCTTGCATTTATTGTTTGTGTGAATTGGTTTATTACTCTTACTTTTTTTTTTTATCTCATATTGATTATTGTAAAACGCTTTTAAATCATTTTTAAATTTAAAAATCCAATTCACCCCCGTTCTTGGATTGCCATTTTAGACCTGTAATTGCTATTGGAGCTTAATCTCTTGATATTGGTTTCACAACCTAATTGAAAAGATCCAAATGGCATTCATGAAAAATGTTTCTAAATAATAATGATGCCACTTATGCAAGATTGAACAAATTCGTGCAACATGTGCAATAGAAACGACATTCAGATGGCTGCATATTCGTTCACTTCAAAGACAACGATCATCTAACGAATATTTATCTTTAATAGTCAACCGGTGAATATGGCGAGTCGACTAATAGTATGGATAGAAGTGAAAATTGAAGTAGGAAGTCCACTATTGAGCATGATATTCAACCCACACTTCGAAAATTGGCATGGGTAGTCGACTAGTGACTTGAGCAGTAGACTAGTCAGATTTGTCAACATCAAAATCCAACTTAATTGATTTGTAATGGGTCTCTTGATGTGCCCTAAATTTACAAATATAATCAAGCAAGAATTCATACATTTTTTCTCCTACAAATGATGTTTTTATGATGAATCCAATATAAGTAGGAAGAGAGAATTGTGGAGAAAATGAGTTGGAAATGATGTAAAGTGAAAAGGCTTTGAACTGACTCATGATTGGATGAAAAAATTGGAGGAAAAGTGCACAAAAGAGGTATGGTCGTGTAATTAAAGGCTTACCCATGTAATTGGAGGTTTGGTCGTCTCTTATTTCATGGGCATATTACACGGTCGTTTCTTGCATGTTTTGTCTGTGTCTTGCTAGTTTCAATGCCAAAACATGGACAGAAATGTATCACGGTCATGACACTCATTTACCACAATTGTGGCACCTTGAAAGTTAAGAAAAAAAATAAATTTCGGGAAGAAAAAGCTTGTGGAGACCAATGGGCATTTTAGATTGATCCCAAGTAAGGTTTTTTGTGGCTTGGAGAAGGGGTATAAATATCCCTCTTTAGCACATCTTTGGACATATTTTACATCATCTTTCATTCTCCAATTTTAGTTGTTTTTGTTTTAAAAACATTTTTTAATTTCTTGTTAATTTAGGATTAGATTAAGGAGAAAGGAAAGGGGAATCACCTACTCAAGGCTTCTATATTTGGAATCGTGTATCAAAGGCTCTTACGGCTTGGTTCTCTTCACTTTCCTCTTTTGTATTTGATTTCTAATATTTTTTTAATGGATTTTTTTTTTCTTTTTTTATGTTTGATTTAAATATGCTAGTTTGATTTTTATTGTTGGGATGTAAGGATGTAGGCTAGGATGATGGTTTTGCTAAGTTAATGCTTGGGTTTTGTGTGCTTATTCATTGTTCACATCTATTGAATGTTGGGTTGGTTTATTGATTTGTTTTGATGGATTACAAGCTAGATTCATCACTAGATTATATTTTGAGCAAACTCTATTGAAGAATCAAGAAATGAAGGTAGAGTGAGACCATAAGCAATGATCTTGTTGATTGCTAGAGTAGAGATACCTAGTGCCTATAAGGTGTTCAATGAAATTTCTGCTAACCTAATGACCCTAATTAACTTAAGTAAGCCGAGATGACCCTCTTATTTAATTCAGGGATAGTTAGATGATCTTTAGACATGCTCCAAACTAGCTTAAATGAGAGAACACCAAATCCCATAACTTAGCAAAACTAGATCTCTAGCCAAAATCTTGAACCCCAACGCTTTTCTCTTATTGATTTTCAACTTTTTACTACTAGTTTTCATTTATTGCTTTGTGACTTCTTTCAATCACTCAAAATCACAAATTCCAAAAATGATTTCACTTGCTTTTATTTTATTTTTTTGATCACAATTAATCACGTTTCCTATGGATTCGGTACCCTAGGATATTCATGAGGGTTAAAACTACAACGATCTTTGTGTACCTGCAAGGCATCGAGCAAGTTTTTGGCTCCGTTGGCGGGAAATGGTGCTATTAATTGTGGTTTTTGTTTATTTTCACTTGTTTGTTCGCTTGTTTTTGTTTCCTTTGTTTAATTTTCAAGTGGTACATGAACATAAGGAGATCTCAGAGTTTAAGAAACGCTGAAATTGTTCCTTTGGTACCCGAAATTGAGAGATTGTTGAGGGCTAATAGAGCACAAAGACTAAGGGAAAAGATGGAAGATATCCCTAGACCCCCTAATGTTGATGTGAATGAGGCTAAAGTTGGGCAACCCCTAGGTGATGTTATTGGACAACAATTGCCGATTAAGATGAGTTTGAGGGAGATACAAAAGCCAGTGATTGGAGCTTCACCTTCTTGTATTCGGTTGAGTCTGGCGGCAAGGAATTATGAGTTGAAGACCATTCACTTTAACATGTTGCATTGATTTCATGGCTTGCCATCGAAAGACGCATTGAATTTTTTGAGGGAGTTCTACACCATAATCCAAATCTTCCCACTACATGAACTAATCGAAGATGAGTTAAGAATGAGATGTTTTTCTTACACTTTGAATGATAGGGCAAAGCAATGGCTAATCAACTTGCCGAAGGATTCACTAGGTGCATGGGATGAGGTTGATGAGAAGTTTATGATGAAGTACTATTCTTCAGAATAGACGGTTAGCTTAGGAACAAGATTTGTTTATTTTCAAAAATAGAAGGTGAACAATTTCATGAGGCATGATAAAGATTCAATATGCTCCTAAGTCAATGCCCTCACCATCAATTTTCATTGGCACTCCTCACTTTATTTTTCTATGATGGGCTTATTATGCATGACCAAACCTTGGTGGACACCACGACGAGAGGCTATTTTGGTGACAAGATGGCGAAAAAAGTTTATGATATCCATGAGATATTTGTCACCAACTCCCAAAAAAAAGTTAGTGAAAGCAAGAAGAGCAGAAATTCATGAGGTAAACTTTAATGCTTCTGATTTGGCTTCACAGATTGATGAAATGTCTAGGAATATGAATTTGTTGATAAATAGAAATGCCACGACTAGAGAACAATGCTATTTTGGTGGAGTGATATGGAATAATGATATGACTTGTGAGATGACCCGAGGAGCGGGTGTTGGATGTGATGAAGTGAATTTTGTGAGGGGATTCCCAAATGCGCAACATAGGAATGACCCATACTTAAACACCTATAATCTGGGTTGGCGCAACTACCCCATTTTTTCTTGAAAGGGCCCCACTACCATAAATCCACCTAAACCTATGGGATTCCCAGGATATCAGCCCAAGCCACCACTACTCTTCCACCAAAACAACCAAGCTTAACCTCCACCATCCTAACAATACTCCCAAGAAAAGAAACCATTTTTAGAAGACATATTGATGCAATACATGAGTAAAATGTATGCAAAGGTGGACAAAATAGTGCAAAACCAACAAGCCACCATCCACAACCTGGAGAGGTAAGTGGCATACCTAGTGGAAACCATTTTGGATATAGAGAAGGGGAAGTTGCATAGCACATCCCAAGTGAACCCTAAGAAGTGTTTAATGGTGATTACTTTGAGAAGTGAGAGAAAGCTCGAGGAGAAAAGTGTGGAGGAGATGCCTACTAAAGACAAGGGGAAAGAGAGTGTGGTGGAAAGACCAACAAATGGTAAGAAGAAGGATAAAAAAAAGTTGGAAGAGGAGCAATCCCATTTCCCCAAAGGCTTAAGGATCACACCAAAGATTCCAATTTGATGAAGTTCTTTAAGACATTCAAAAAGTTAGAGTTAAACATACCATTCTTGGAGGCCATTGCCTGAATGCCTAATTATGCTAAGTTCTTAAAGGAGATAGTGGCCAATAAGAAGAAGTTAGAGGAGTATGTTATGGTGGAACTCACCGCAGAATGTAGTGCAGTGCCATTAAAAAAATCCCCATTAAAGCTAAAGGATCCGGGTAGCTTTACAATATCTTGCTCAATTGGGACAAATGGCAACATCCCTTCTTTGTGTGATTTATGTGCTTTCATCAATTTAATGCCATCATCTGCTTATAAGGAGCTTAGGATGTGAGCTTTGTTACCTACTACCGTGGTTCTTCAACTCGCAGATAGATCGACAAGGAGGCCACTTGGAATAGTGGACAATATTTGGTGAAAGAGGGTAAGTTCTTTTTCCCAAATGATTTCTTTGTTATGGATATAGATAATGCATTAGATGCACCTCTCATGCTTGGTAGACCCTTTTTGGCTATGGGAAGAGTTCCCATTGATATAAGCAAGGGATATTTGACTTTTAGGGTGGGGAATGAAGCATAAGGCTTCCATGTTTTTAAGGATCTCAAAATGCCTACTTTGAATGCTTGTGATGAGGAGGGAGCCATGGAGTCTTGTTGCATGTTATCTACAATTTCCTCACCACTGCCTTTAGGTCCTACGGAGAGTGAGTGGGAGCAAATTGAGGTTAAGCCCAATGTAGAAAAATGAAAAGATCAAAGGAATGAAGAAAATGATCCAAGTTCGAGAATTCATGAGGTGAACCGTAAGAAGAGGGTTAGGATTGAAGAGGACAAATCTAAAGGGAATGAGTGTGAGGTTTTTGCAAAGGGTAAGTTTTTGGAAGGACAACAAGTTTATTATTTTCAAACCAAGAACCACATCCTTTACAACCCCAAGATTCCCATGTGTGGCCCATTGATCATTTCAAAGATTCACTCATCGGGTTTTATTGACATCATCTTGAATGATCACAAGCCTATCACTGTTTACTAGGTCCGATTAAGAGCATTGAAGGGGTCCACATTGATGACTCTTTGGCGTCCCAAATAGCTCCTCCATTTATGTCTGAAATGATGTTAAAATACCTTTGGTCCGCAATGACGTTAAACTATGAGTATCCTTTATGTTATGCTTTTCTTTTCATATTGCATTGAATAAGAAGAATGGTTTATACCATCCTTTCAAGATCATGACCCTTATATTTACGGTTAAATCATTTTCCATCCCTAAGTTATAGTGTCATCTTCTCACCGGTCCCTGATTTTTGAAAAATTTCCTTTACACTCCCTGGGGTCCTGAAAAAGCTCCTCTGCGGTCCCTGAAAAAGCTCTTCTGCTTTCGCTAAAAAGCTCCTACGCGGTCCCTATTAGGGACCACATAGGAGATTACGCTATAAATTAAGGACAACAAAGGATTATATACTTACATTTATGTTATTGCTCTTGTGTCCACATATTTTTCATGTTTTGTGGTTAAGCTCGAGAGCCAAACAAGTGTTAAAGGTTAAAGGAGCAATCAACCATGAAGCATAAAAAATCATTTCTAAACCTTCTATTTTTTACTTTGAGATTGATTAGGAATATATAGACTCGTCCCCTTTGTTTTTTTGTTGTTATAGTTGATCCAGATTTATATTTGTTAACTCTCAGTTTTGATGATTTCAACAAAAAATGTGAAAAAGTTAAGCAATGCACGTTGTAGCTTATTCTAAGCCCATAACAGTATGATCAAAGCACGTTATGCCAGTTGCAAGTCACGTTGATCATACTCAAAGATTTTTGGATTTTTCAGAAGTGTTACAAGTCACGTATCAGAGGTTATAAGTCACGTTAATACAACTCACTTAGGAACCATACGGTCTTCTAATCATATAAGGCGAGTTGCATTGGGATCAAGCCGCATTATGCGAATAAAGAACTCTCGGCCTTGATTGTACATGTGTACAAGTCACGTTGTAGGCTATACAAGTCACGTAGACGAGATTTGTATCAAACTTGAACTTGACTTACAAGGCAAGGCCAATCAACATTTCTTTTCGCGTTAAGTCACGTTGATTGGCCTTGCCTTGCAAGTCATCTTTGAAGAAAAACATCAATTCACGTTGCAAGACTTACAAGACATGTTGACGAGGGTGATGTCAGCATCTGACAAGTCGGCCCCTCGGGATTCAAATTTGAATATTCTCTGATGTCTGACAGCTGCACGTGAAGAATCAAAGGTGTGATATTTGAAGATTGATAACACGCATAAAAGCCTGAAGTGGCTATGATCAACGCACACCGAGGCTTGATCAAAGCACGTCGCAAGGATGTAAGTCACATTGTGATCTAAAAATTTCCAGGTGACTGCTACTGATGTAGACACAAAGCACATTGCAAAGATGCAAGTCACGTTACACTAAGTGACATGTGAGGCAGTAGATATCAAGCTTTGTACAAGACACGCTGAAGAGGAACAAGTCACACAACATGCTTATGGTGCATATACAACTCACATTGCATACTAGTCTATACACATTGTGCCTGCTGATGTCACTAAAATCAAAATTTATCTTTCATCTCACCACGGTTATTTCGAGACCCACAACGACTATATTCTGGATTATTCCTATAAATAGAGGTCTGCACTTTAGAGACAATAAGAGAACGTCTTGAGAGTGTGCCCAGGCTTTGCTAATTTCATTCTTGACTTTCTCTCTCTAAGTGCTCATAAGTTCTTACACTCTAACCAAGCTTTTGAGTTGCTATTTTCTTTCTGAGTTGGTGTGAGAATACATTTATTTATCTGAGAAATCTATTGTGATCAAGCTTTGGTGTTAAAGCTTGAGGGTAGTTTAGGTTTGCTTGTTATTGCCTTGAAAAACAAGTAGTTGTTGGTTTTCTTGCTTTGGTCGAGCAAAAACAATGTTGTAAAGGTTTCTTGTGAGCC
>CAODLS011034128.1:0-25032 GCA_948243855.1 Flueggea neowawraea
GGGAATTCAAGGCATAAACATTTATTATTTCTGCTATCATGATTGCTTATGAATGTCATAATAGAGCCGCGAATTCCAACATGTTGAAGAGCAAAAGGTGCAATCTTTGATGAATTGCTTTATGCAAGTTACAAAAGGTGTGATGCATGTTTGTAGAGTCAATAACCACACTAGAAGGGGGGTTGATCAGTGTGGTAATAGAAGCATTGAATTTTTTTTGAAAATGAGTGCGATAAAAGAAAGAACACCAAGAACTTATAGTGGTTCAGCCAACTAAATGCCTACGTCTACTACTTAAATTTCACCACTTAGGATTTCCACTATCAATCTTCTCAAAGATTACAAATTCACTTTCTAGCTAAGTGAGAACTCTTACAAGATTCTTAATTTTAGTTCAAGAACAAAAACCAACCTAAGGATCTACCATTTGATCCCACTCATAATCACTCTTGAAATGTGTTTACAAACACTCACCAATGATAAATGAACTAGTGATACAAGCAATAAAGATAGCAATGAAAGAACAATGAACATGTATCAATACGAGAGAGAAAATCAAGACTTGAATGCTTGGTTGTTGTTTGGAATTAATGCTCAAGTGTTGTATATGCATTTCTGAAGTCCCCTTGATGTATTTATAGCTTCTCATGTCCAAAGAGTCGTTGAGGGATTGAATTGAGCTGTTGTGAGATAGAGAAATCGAGCATTAAATGCTTCTGATAGAGCATCTTACTCGAGTGAATAGTCTTTGTTACTGGAGTGAGCCATTTCCCAGAATTATGTTTTTACATCACCTTACTCGAGTGACAACTTGTGTTACTCGAGTAAAATATTTTTCAGACCATTGGAGTCACCAACTCTTGATATTGTAGCCCTGATTGTGTCACTCGTAGGTAAATGGTGTTGTCTTCAATGGATTACTCGAGTGAGCAAAAGTGTTACTCGAGTGATCGGTGATATGAATTAGTCGAGTGGGCTTCAATGTGTTACTCGAGTGAAATGGTGCATGGATTTCTCAAGTGAAGCTTCCGGTTACTCGAGTGACAAATGCATCCAGTAGACCGAATGTGGCATTACTCGAGTGAGTGACTTCTGGTTACTGGAGTGAACTGAGGCATGTATTACTCGAGTGAACGTCCTTGTTACTCGAGTGACCATTGCATCCAGTAGCCTCTGAAAGTCCAAAAGATGCATTACTCGAGTGAGTGTCTCCTTGTTACTCGAGTGAAATAAACTGGGCTAAATGTTACTTGAGTGGACATGTTGGTTACTCTAGTGATCCTTTGTTCGATTGCAATTTTCACTAAAGTATCAAACACCATTTTGTTCATCATCAAAACATAAAGGGACTTGAATGTTACCATCTTTGGTTCAACAATCTCGCCATTTTTTATGATGACAAAACATGGAAAAGTTTGATACTCCCCCTTAGTTTATGCATCTATGAAAGACAACAAGTTTGAAAATTTGATCAAGATTTTTAAACCTTGTCACATTGGTTACTCCATAATATCAATAGCTCAAAGTCAACAAGAAATTTATACTTTATCAAAGTTTGACAAATTTTAACACAAATTTATTTCAAGCATCATAAAAATTGCAAGCATCATCATCAAACCTATTCAATCATGATCAAATTTATTCCATTTTTCTCCCCCTTTTTGTCATCAACAACAAATAATATAGAAGGCATAATCAAATGAATAAAACATCAAGGTATAAAACATCAAAGCATCCATTCATACAAGCTAACAAAGTAGCCAAAAGATACCAGTCAAGTTTGAATATGCAAATATGCATACAAATTTTCCAAATAACATAATGTTCTAATGAAAATGAAAATGAATGAAGATGTATGGATGTCGATCCTAAAGGTCAAAGCTAAATCATGGAGCCGTTGGTGGAGGAGGTGCAGAACTAGAATGCATAGCATCGTTGTTGGTGCACCGAGCTTCTTTCATCCATTCCCAAATATCACTCACAAAACCAAGGAGTTTGTCCATCTTGCTATCAACCTTGTCCACTTTAGCTTCAAGTCTTTTAAACTCCTTAACACTAACCATGGTTTGAGAGGAACTAGTTCCACTTGCACCCTTTCTTCCACCTCGGGAACTACCAATGGTGTGATCAATAGGACCAGGGATACGATGGCGATCCCTTTCAAAAGCAAGTTGATCCATCTCCAATCTCACATGAGCTCCAAATATCCAACCTCGATTCAACATCTTAATCATCCTTGTATTTCCCAAGTTGGTTTTGTTAAAGTACCAAGAATAAGGCACTTCTTAGAACTCTTCACCCGAAAGATCAATCCCATTTGCTTGGAGAATCCTTGTGATAAGTATCCTATATGGTAAGCCTTCTTTCTTCTTCCCTTTTTCATATGACTTATTATAGAATTGCTTCCATTTGTACTTCATCCACTTGATGATCAATGCCGGAACGTTGATGCGGTTTTGTTTGAGAACAAGCCAAAGAATTTCAGTATCAATGTTAGTGATGTAGTTTTGAGAATTTTGCTTAGTCATGATGCTTCGATTCACCGCATAGTGAATCATTCTCAAATTTCCTGGAAGTTCGGTAGCTTCAAGTCGAACATCCCTCCAAACTTTGACAACCGTTAATGCTCTTTTCAAATATTTGTAGGCATTATTCAATATGAATTCATCCCCGATTGCAGGTGGTGCATTACTATCTCTACCGATACTATCTTCATTAATTTCCTCTTCTTGAACGTCTTTTTCTTGAGTTAACCCGGTAGGAACAATTCTGTCTTCTTGAAAATTAAACATCCTACAAAGCCTAGTCTTCAAAATCATAATGCTCTTGTCACAAACTCGAGTCCTAAGAACTACTACCTCACTACTTGGTCGCTTAACCATCTCAATGTTGGCATAGAATTCAACAATTAAATCAGGATAAATCACATTTATATACCCAAGCAATTCACGAACACCAAGTGTATCCCTAAACAATACTTCCATATCAAAACTGGCATCTCTCAACACTTCATATTCTAAAATTATTGAAGTCACAAGTTTTTCTTTCTTTATTAACTTGTGATAGGTCTCTTGTGCAAGTCAGGATATGAATCGAGAATTAAGAGGCATGTTTTCCAACATGGTGGACGAACTTGGTGGCTGTGGTGATGGTTGAGCCGAAGATGATGCTCCCGCTTGGGGTTTCGAGGACTGTCATAGGTGAATGAGAGGATGAGATGGTGTGGATGAATCCGAATCCTCTTACACAGGAGGATTGAAGGGTCTCCTTGCAAGACTTGAAGCTTTGAATTTCTTCGAAAATGAGTGCGATAAAAGAAAGAACACCAAAAACTTATAGTTGTTTGACCAACTCAATGCCTACGTCCACTACCTAAGTTTTACCACTTAGGATTTCCACTATCAATCTTCTCAAAGATTACAACTTCAATTTCTAGCTAAATGAGAACCCTTACAAGATTCTTGATTTTGGTTCAAGAACAAAAACCAACCTAAGGATCTACCATTTGATCCCACTCACAATCACTCTTGAAATGTGTTCACAAACACTCACCAATGATAAATGAACTAGTGATACAAGCAATAAAGATAGCAATGAAAGAACAATGAACTTATATCAATAAGAGAGAGAAAATCAAGACTTGAATGCTTGGTTGTTGTTTGGAATTAATGATCAAGTGTTGTATATGCTTTTCTGAAGTCCCATTGATGTATTTATAGCTTCTCATGTCCAAAGAGACGTTGAAGGATTGAATTGAGCCTTTGTGAGATAGAGAAATCGAGCATTAAATGCTTCTGATAGAGCATCTTACTCGAGTGAACAGTCTTTGTTACTGGAGTGAGCCATTTCCCAGAATTTTGTTTTTACATCACCTTACTCGAGTGACAACCTTGTGTTACTTGAGTGACATATTTTTCAGACCGTTGGAGTCACTAACTCTTGATATTGTAGCTCTGATTGTGTCACTCGTAGGTAAATGATGTTGTCTTCAATGGATTACTCGAGTGAGCAAAAGTGTTACTCGAGTGATCGGTGATATGGATTAGTCGAGTGGGCTTCAATGTGTTACTCGAGTGAAATGGTCCATGGATTACTCAAGTGAAGCTTCTGGTTACTCGAGTGACAAATGCATCCAGTAGACTGAATGTGGCATTACTCGAGTGAGTGACTTCTAGTTACTCGAGTGAACTGAGGCATGTATTACTCGAGTGAACGTCCTTGTTACTCGAGTGAACATTGCATCCAGTAGCCTCTGAAAGTCCGAAAGATGCATTACTCGAGTGAATGTTTCCTTGTTACTCAAGTGAAATAAACTGGGTTAAATGTTACTCGAGTGGACATGTTGGTTACTCGAGTGATCCTTTGCTCGATTGCAATTTTAACCAAAGTATCAAACACCATTTTGTTCATCATCAAAACATAAAGGGACTTGAATTTTAACCATCCTTGGTTCAATAATGTTGACGGGGTTCGAATGAGGACAAAGTCAAGATGCTCCTTGGGATTTGAATTTGAATATTCTCTGACACGCTGACGTGGATTAAAGGTGCAATCTTGAGATGAAGTCGACAACGCACATTACAGAAGGTACAAGGCACGTTGTGGAATGATTGGGTGAATGTGCATCTTCTAGAACAAAGATCAAAGCCCGTAGATTAAGATACAAAGCACGTTGATATATAATCAACGTACGTAGAATGTGTACAAGTCACATAGGTGCCAATCCAGTCAAGACAGTGGCTACTAGAGTTTTTGTAAGGTGCGTAGAATGGCTATCAAGACACGCAGAACTTAGTTGGACTAAAGTACAATGCGCGTATATGATGTACAAATCACGTTGTTAAAGGTGATATCAATTAAAACATAATCATTTGTTTCTCACAATAGGTACTTCAAGGCTCCAACGGTTATATCTTTAAGAGTGACTATAAATAAACATCGCTGAGTAGAAGGAAGACGAGAGAGTCATTTGCTACACATTGCTATTATTATTTCTTTCACTTCTAACTTTCTAACACATTTGAGCTATTTACTTGCAAACATACTTGGGTTTGGGCTTAACTTTATATTTATGTTTTGGGAACACATATTTGTAACAATCAAAGTATTTAATTGAGGGTAGATAGGTTTGTTGTAAGCCTATAGAAAACAATATTGTAGGCTTTAGATGTGTGAGTCGAAATCAACCTTGTTGGCCTTGGAGGTATTGAGCTGGAATCAACCTTGTGTATTGGCCTTGTTGGATTGAGCCGTAATCAATCACCGTTATAGTGGAAATCCTAAGTGGTGAGACTTAGGTAGTGGACGTAGGCATCAAGTTGGTCGAACCACTCTAAATCTTGGTGTTGATTTTTTTCTTACATTTAAAGTCGCTTCCACTCTATAACGCTATCCAGATAATACACCGAAATTCTCCAACAAGTGGTATTAGAGAGGTTCTCCTTTCAAGAAGGCTTAACAACCTTGGAGCAAAAATCCACATCAACAATATGAATTTCGGTCCTTCTCCTCCATGTGAATCGGGTGTTTCTTTCTATATCCCTCCTAAATTTGAGGGCTCAAATTATAATTCTTGGAAGAAAAAAATGTCTATTTTCATCCAATCATATGATATTGAGCTATGGAAGATGATTGTATTTGGTTCGAAAATTCCCAAGAATGATGATGAAACTCTTAAGAAGTATGACGACTTCAATAATAAAGATTGGAAGTCTCTAAGTCGAAATGTCAAAGCCACTCAACTATTGTATTGTGCTTTGAGTTCCGAAGTGTACAATCGAATTTCCTCTTGTGAGCATGCAAATGAAATATGGGAAATGCTTGAAGTAATTCATGAAGGCACAAGTCACGCCAAGAAAACCAAAATTAATATGTTTCTACATGACTATAAGTGATTTACCATGAAAGATGGAGAAAGCATTAACTACATGCTTGATCACTTTGCTGAAATTACAATTGGTCTTACCTCATTTGGAAGACCAATCTCTAGTAGCAATAAGGTGAAGAATATCTTGGGGTCTTTTCCACAAGAATGGAATGCAACAGTCATTGCCATCATGAAGTCCAAAGATTTAAACTCATTGGAGTTTAGTTCCTTAGTTGGATCACTCATAAATTATAAGATTGTGCTAAGGTCAAGAGATGAAAAACCTAAGCATGGCAAGACATTGAAAGCTTCCACATATTTTCAAAAAGAGGAGAGTGAAGGAGAAACGAGCTTGGATGAACATGGAGAGCTTAGGATAGCAACTTATGAGAAGTTGTTGAAACATAAAAAGAACCAACAAAAAGAGATGGAGAGATTGAAGGAGAAAAACAAGAAAAATAAAAGAAGAGACTATAGTTCTTCTTCAAGTGATGATGGTGATCCATTGGTCAATGTATGCCTTTTGGCATATTAGGTACTCCTTAAACTCTCATTCTTTTAAATTTCATGCAATTTTTATTTCATGCTTAATTATTGTTATTTTGCATGATATTTTGAATAAGTTGATTTAAATATGTGCATTGGTTTGAAACAAATAGGGGGAGAGGTTTTTTTTATGCAAAAACTATTTTTGAAAGGGGGAGTGAAATTGCTTAATGGCTTAATCTTTTTTATGATCACAAAAAGAGGGAGAATAATTCATGAATTTGTTTAAGTGTTTTTGGTTTCTCTCTTTCGGTTTCTCTCTTTCAATTGATGTTATTCTTGATTTGAACATTGTGCTTAATATTGTGTTGAACTAACCAAATGACAATGAGTGAAATCCCTGATCAATTTGTTTGATATTGATAAATAGATGTTCAAATTCTTGTATATTTTGTCATCATAAAAAAAGGGAGAGATTTTTTAGTTCATTTTTTATGATGGTGATTGTAAAATATCCATGAAAGAAGTGCAAAATTGTAGACTTGCTAATATGCATCAACAATGCACTTTATGATGGTGCAACTCACGTTGATCATGATGAAAATGGCATTAAGGCACATTAAGGAGGATACAAAATGCGTGAATCATCCATTCCAGAAGAAAAAAAATATCAAATGTTCATCAAAGCACGTTAATGAGGATACAACACACGTTATCCACTTGTAGAGTGAATCAAGGCTCGTTGAAGAGCAAAAGGTGCAATCTTTGATGAATTTCTCTACGCACGTTACAAAAGATGCAATGCACGTTGACGGGGTTTGAATGAGCACAAATCCAATATGCTCCTCAGGATTTGAATTTGAATATTCTCTGACATGCTAACATGGATTAAAGGTGTGATCTTGAGATGAAGTTGACAACGCATGTTACAGAAAGTACAAGGCGAGTTGTAGAATGACTGGGTGAATGTGGATCTTCTGGAACAAAGATCAAAGCCGTAGAACAAGATACAAAGCACGTTGATATATGATCAACGTACGTAGAACGTGTACAAGTCACATAGATGCCAATCCAGTCAAGGCAGTGGCTACTAGAGTCTTGCAAGGCACGTAGAATGGCTATCAAGACACACATAACTCAGTTAGACTAAAGTACAATGCATGTAGATGATGTGCAACGCACGTTGTTAAAGGTGACGTCAATTAAAACAGAATTCGTCTCTTTCTCACAACGGGTACTTCGAGGCTCCAACGACTATATCTTTAAGTGCAACTATAAATAGACATCCCAGAGTAGAAGGAAGACAAAAGAGCCATTTGCTACACATTGCTATTATTGTTTCTCTCACTTCTATCTTTCTAACTCATTTGAGCTATTTACTTGCAAACATACGTGAGGTTGGGCTTAGCTTTATATCTGTGTTTTGGGAACACATATTTGTAACAATCAAAGTATTTGATTGAGGGTAGATAGGTTTGTTGTAACCCTATAGAAAACAACATTGTAGGCTTTAGAAGTGTGAGCTGAAATCAACCTTGTTAGCCTTGGAGGTATTGAGCCTGAATCAACCTTGTGTATTGACTTTGTTGGATTGTATTTAACTGGTTTTTTTGTGAATTCGATATTTCTGCAATTTACATTTTTTATTTTTAGTATTCGCACAAATTTACATTTTTAATTTTTAATATTCGCACAGATTAAAAAAATAGTGTGGTAAGAGCACAAATAAAAAAAGGTGCTATATTTACAATTTTAAAAACATTTTGTGGGAAACATGTCATTACTCGATCTACTTGTGTGCTTGTAATGGTCAATATTTAATTATTTAGGTTATTTGAATTTAATTTAATGACTAAGATTACGTTTTTTAATGTGTTAGTACAATTTGAACCATTGGATTAAATTTACATAATTTAAAAAGATCTAAACTATTAAAAGTTTAATAATCGTAAAGTACTGAGAATAAAATTGAGATTTATTTACTTTTGCACCAAGTATTACCAAAATTTTTACAACTAGCCAATTAGAGTAATCAGAACAGACTTAAAAAATACCGAGTACTTTGGGCAACAACATATAGATATCGTTAGGAATTAATGTATCACACTAGCTAGCATATTGTGTTAGTGAATTTAACTAAATACCAACACTAGTGGCTAAATGATGTACAAAACTAAAGTCCAATAATTACGAAAAGAAATAAAGTTTAGTGACTATATACATTACAAAACTAATTAAAACAGAGTGTCAATCTATAGATTTTATTCGAATAAAATCTAGCAGTCTTATCAATGACTTTCAGGACATATCTTCAACTTCATTTTGGCAATTCGAAGTCTCATTAATGACTTTCAGGACATATCCTTCAACTTCATCTTCAGAGAAAGTAATTATGCTGTGGGCTGAACTTAGCTATAGGCTCCCAAGTTTTCAATTTTTTCCATGAGAGACTCTTAAGATTTCTATACTAGGGGACAAAGAAGGAGGTAAAATCCTTTTTATAATTGACGAATACATCACCACACTCACATTCTTGTTTAGCCTAGCTAAATTTACTTATAAATGGGGTGTGGTCTTTGTTTTTTAAAAAGAAAAGGTTCTAATATTTAACATATATAATCGATATAGTAAAATGTGCTCTTTACGGTGCCGTTTTACTTGACAAGTTTGGAATCATGTTTCTTTTTACATGATCTATCTTGGGTTATGCCACAATCGAGCTTTGAATTCTTTGAGCAGTGGGGGTCGGTTTTTGTTGGCAAGTTGCAGCAACACTTCTGGCGGGCTCTTTGGCAAGTTATTGCGTGGGAGTTGTGGAAAGCGCGGAATAGGCGTGTGTTCTCCAGGTTGACGTCGGGTGGTGATGAACTTGTTCATAGCTCTATTCGTCAGGTTCTCTTTTGGCTAAAGTGTTTGGATAGTAATTTTCCTTATTCGGACAATGATATGTATTGATGCCCGCCGGGCAGACTGTTTTGTTGTGGCATAATTTGTAACTATTTCAGAGATTTTGCCTTAGTGGTGAAAATCTCTCTGCACTTGAAGTTTTTCCCTATTTACTAGGTCACTGCTTTAGTGCCTTGACTTTTAATAAAGATCCGATTTATCAAAAAAAAGATGGTTTTTTCTTGAGGTTTTCTGATAGGTTGGATTTAGTCTTCCATTCACAGGTTTTACAACAATTTTTTGTACTTATTTGGATAACAAAAAATTATTCTAGATCTTTATAGTCTAGAGGAATAAAATTTTAAAAATAACGACTTATAAAAAAATTACTTAAAGATGAACTTAGTTGCTTGTTAATTTGGAGATGATGTGGCTTAATAACCTAAGATCAGGTAGAGCTCAATGGTTTGGTGGTTCATTTTTCTCAAATTATGTAGATATTTTTTATTTTGACTTATATTTTCTTGATACTTATTTACTTGTACTAAAATTTTGAAAATGATTGACCATTTCATTCAGAAGTCGATTAAGTTAAATTGACTTCACAATTAAACAATACCACTCATCCGTTAATTTAGTTAGGTTGATCCACGAATCAGCAATGGAAATTTTATGACTTGAGGTTGTTGTGCAACTCTTTTGTTTTAAGATATAACTCTCACGGATCACGGTTTATTGAGTTGAAATGCTTCATGTGAACTTTTTTTTTTTACTGCTTCACACCAAAAAATGAACATGACAAAACTTTAAATGGACAGAATCAGATGGGTTGAATCATAAAGTCATGTCAAAATCATGAGCAACACTGTGGATTATAGCTCCTTCGATAGGTAAATCCCATTACGTTGGGAAAAAAAAAATCATGGCTCATGTCAAAAGGTTTTACTTGACCAAATGTAAAAATGACTTTTGTTTAGGACCGTTACTAAATTCAGCGCTCAAATCAATTGCGAAATGAGGCTCCTTAGCTCAATTTTTGCATGATTAAAGACCCAATTTTACAGGCTCCGATTGGATTAATTACCTATATTTTTCCATGATTAAAGGCCACGATTCATCCTCTTCCTTTTCTATGCTTTTTAACAGTCAATTTCTCAAATTTTTTTTCAATGCTTAATGATTTCAGTTTAACCGTGTGTCTTCACTCTAAAACGCAAATGCAATACTGTCAAAACATTTTTTTATTTGGTTATATGAACTTTGGCTCCTCTTTTTCCCCGAAATATCTTGAATCCAAGACTTGAAACCTTTAATTAACCCCAAATCGGCGAGTCAAAACAATAAAATATGCAGTACAAATACACTCCAATGAAGATCCAATCATAAACAATAAATAATTAACATATAATTAAATATAGTGATCAAAATCTTACCTCGATATGCGCAACAGAAGAGTCGATTGGATACACAACAAAAACTAGTTGTTAGTCACCACAAACCACACTCGTGTTAAAAACGGAAACGTGATATATATTTGCAATCTAAGAGCTAACACGAAGATCTCTTGCAAGAATGAATAGAGTACGTCACGAAGAAGAACTTCTTCTAACTACTAAGGCCAATGACACACACCAAGATGTGAGTGTGTTTCTGTTTTTGTATTGTGTGCAGTGCCCAACTAGTCAAACCTAATTAGGATTTTAATGCACCTATTTATATAAGTGTTAAGTGAGTTTTTTGTACAACATATGTAGAGCTCATTCGCTAACATACATTAGGATCATGAACCAATTAGGTACTTATTCCAATTCGAATTCAAGTTCTACTCATAACCCGTCATGAACGGACCTGTTTCTAGCAACATTAGATAGTGTTGGATACGAAATTTTTTTCCCTAACGTATTTCAAAAAGATATTACTGAATTATGATAATTTTTTGGTGACAAAGATCGGACCAACTTTCAAATTGGTTAAAAAAATCCTTACCAAGCTCATTAGAAGGACCCACATAATGAGGGAAGTACTAAATTAGAGTGATATGGTAAAGGAGAGTTTGTACTAGGAATGACAATGGGTAGGGTATATGTAAGGTATATTAAGATCTTTATCCATATTCGTAGTTTATATTATGTACTTGTATCTTACCCGTACTCGTGTGGGTGATAAAAATTATTACTCGTACCCTACTCGCAGGGTATTTGTTTACCCGTAAGGTACCTATTTACCCGTGGTTTAAATTTAATTAATTAACTTAACAATAATTTATCATCAATTTAGAACAATAGATTAAAAATATCCGAGATAATATGAAATACTATATTCACACAATATAGTATAAAATTTATAATTTACAACCAAATGTAGTTAATGAAATAGTAATGTGATAAGTTATCACTTAAATGGTAATTTATGCAAAAATTATAGTCTAAAATATTATACAAGGATAAAAATGACGAGCATTTCTAAATTCCAACATTCTCATTGCAAACTCTAAATTACAGCTCTTAGTTCTAGTATCTTGCTGTGGAGAAAATATTAGACAAAAATATATACTATTTATATTTGTGACAATAATATACCAACATATGTTAGACTAAAATATATCAAAATGTTAGACAAAAGAATATTGTTCTTGAACTCTCATGCTTGATTTGTTGTAGTTGACTCTGTAATAAAACAACACACATATTAAAAATAAATCAGAAAAATACTTGAAACAATTATTAATATCAATAAATAAGATAAAATATAATACCTAGAACCTCTAGGTCATCTTCTATATTATCAAAATAAGTGTCATGCTCATCAAAATAGGCTCATTCTAGTTATAAATCAATTTATTCAAATACGAGAATTTATTTACCTTCCCCTCCTCTCTCTCTCTCTCTACGTGGGCATTTACACAAATACTAATAACAAAAATTGATATTACTAGTTCACCAAGCCAATTTTTAATATTTTGGTAGATTTTCGAAATTACACTCGTATAAAAAAAAATTCTAAATTATATTTTCACGGACTTGTTTGAAACTTATTTAGGTTTTGTCTAAAGTCTGTTTATATTTATGACTTTTTTAAAACTTCTTTAGAACTTGTTTATACGTTGTTTATATGTTGTTTGTATTTATCTATATATTGTATATATGTTATTTATATGTATTATATATATTTATATGTTGTTTATATATATTGTATATACAAGTTACAAACATAGCATAAACAAGTTATATAACTAATACTTGTATGTTCTGCATCTTTGTAAAAGATATAAAAGTTACAAATATAGAATAAACAAGTTATAAGCATAGTATATACAAGTTATAAACATAGTATAAACAAGTTGTAACACTAATACTTGTATGTTCTGCATCTCTGCAAAATATATACAAGTTAGAAGTATAACATAAACAAATCATAAATATAACATAAACATAATATATACAAGTTACAAACATAATATAAACAAGTTATAAAACTAATACTTATATGTTTTGTATCTCTGTAAAAGATATACAAGTTAAAAACATTGCACAAAAACACCCTAACTTTTGAAAAATAGAACAACACTAACAGAATATCAACAACATTTCAATAACATATAAACAAGAGTTGATAAATTTAAAAATATGCATTTGTGAATTTGAAAATATGTATTTGTGAATTTGAAAAAATTGAATAGTGAATATGTAATATACAAAAGTAGGTAGTACAAAATAAATATTGTAAAATATTATAGGTGTATTGTATAAAAACTACTATATATAATACATGTGTGTGTGTATATATATATATGTGTGTGTGTGTGTAAGTATGTATTATATGTATGAATATATGTATTAGATATATGTAGCGGATATGGGTAACGGGTACGGGTCCGAATATTACGCAACAGGTAAGGGTACTAGTACGGGTAGAGTATTCCTATATCAATACCCTAATCATATATGCACAGTAAAATACGAGTATTATCTATACTCATACCCATATCCAGTCAAAGTGGGTAATACCCACGTTGACTTAGTACATATAGGGTCGGTATCCATCGAATAAAGTATAAAATATCATCTCTAGTTTGTACTTTCCATGTGCTAGGTGAAGTGCCCCTTCATAATTATCAAAAAACGATAATTATGTTGTCTTTACCTGTTTAACCGAGCTATTCACACACATATTTATATTTCTTCGGATAAAAAAAGAAAAGAAAAGAATACACTGCAGTTTCTGAGTATTTGTTTAATGATCATAATTTTCCATGCAGAATAAATCATCTGGTTTTACACTCATTCTTCTATTACGTATGCAAAAACAAAGTAATAGTTGTAAATGCCATAATGTTATGTGTATTAGGCTATTGATAGTTGAGCTTTTACTAGCGCTAAAAATTAATCCATATGTCAGAAAAAAAAAAGTGACTAGAGACATGCACTCACTTTATTGTGCAATGCCATCACATATCAATTAGTAGTTAATATGCTGACAAATTACCGATGCATTTTTTAGGGATAAAATTGTGAATGTTAAAATTTATAGTAAATAAATTTAATACAAATAATACCTCGGTGAGTGAGTCTAACGATTGGGTTGAACTATCCTACATCGATTAAAAGTCATCAAAGGATCGTTTATAAGCATATTCCTCAATCAACCCACTGAAACAGAGATTTATTAGGTGATTTTAGCAATCATCGAAGATATGATCTACGACAAAAGTAAAAATAATATTTAATTAATATATTTTAGCATTATCCTAAATATAAATAACTATACATAATATTCACTTTAAAAAAACATGTTTGGATAATTAATCCTTTTCTTCTTTTTAGTAAATCTAATTTTTCTGTGGAAGATTATTTATAATTTTCGATATCAAACAATTTGTGTCATGGATTGTGCAACACATACTTAGATACATATGAACTCCTTTAACTTAGCCTTAAAATTGAACGATTTGGTTTCAACAAATACATGTGGCATGTTTATAATTACATGAATACAGCATAATAATCTACATAAGATCTTGTACATTGCATTCAAAAAAATAGCATAACATTGATTTAGATTAACACTTTGCTCTTATCGTTATATATACACACCTAACCCCAAACTGAAAGTCCTTCATTATTCATGCAAGCATATCAATTGATTATAAATAAATATATACTATATAATATCCGATGCCAATTGACAACTAATAAAGGAAAAGATATTCTCCAATTACCAAACGCAAAATAACAAAAATGATGAAGAAAATAATATTCATTTTGGTTAAAAGGTTTTATAATATTGGCGGTTACATTTCTTGTCTTTTTGTGAAGTTATTTTTTTAAATAATTTATTTGAGCTACACCAATTCTAGAGAATTTATAACGAGCATAATTGAATCCTCTCTATAATTTCAATTAATGTTAATTTTTTCATGAAAAATATTAATATTTGATATAAAAACTTATTTTTGTTTCGCAACCTCCTTCATGATGCGCCTTTTAAATGGAATTAGAGTCAATTTTAATATAACATTGAAGACTATTTTATTGCATTCGGTTTGTTTTTCCCTTCAAGCTCACAAATTTCTCGAATGATTAGGCCCTAGGATTTCTTTCACGTTCCAGGGTTTCCTATATTGTTCGGTTCTTGGGTTTGAGGGGGATGGCCACTTAGTTGAGGAACTATAGGCCAAAAATTTTAATAGTTCAGGGACTAATTGATGCTTAAAGCTATCAAATTTGCCTTAGTAGCATCCGTTTCTAAAATATGCACTAACTCGATATAAGGTTGTATACCTTTACTATAGAGATTTTGACGTTTTTATCGATATTAACACAATTTAATTATAACACAAATCATGATAAACCACTTTTTTTACCCCAAATGTGACGCTCTTAATTTAAATCTAAGAAGAAATTACCCCTTATAACGCGAGATTCCATGAAGATTAGCATCCAAATTTTCTAATTCCAAAGCTCTACTACCTCTTCCATTCATTCCTATATAATATTCAACTCCATTTAGTCCTTTTTCATTTTTGGTAAAGCATCCATTTGTACTTAAAACGAGTTAATTACTCTCAAAAGTCGGACGTAAAAATATAACCATAAACATAAATAAACAAATCTATCCCTCCCTTCCACACCCAACAGATGGACCCTACTATTATGACCAATATTTTCCCCTCTGTATGACACCACATACTACTGTAATTGCTCCTTTTCTACATAATCAACGGCTTCGAATTCGAATTTGCAAAAGTGGGTCATTCTCAGAATTGCTCATTAAAGATGGTGGGGGTAGTTTGGTCAACAGAAATTAAAACTAGTGCCATGTCAGCAATTGCCAAACTGCATTGGCTCCAAATGGGTAGGACATGCACTCGCATCCACCTCCTTTATATACCCTTTCTCCTGTTTCCATTCTCATCATCTCCTCCAAAACAATCTCTCTGTTCATTCTCACTCCTAAAGCGTGCTAATTTTCTCTCACTCACCCATTATTCTCTCTCTCTCTCTCTCTCTCTCTCTATCTCCATTTCTAAAACCTACAAGTTCCATTTGAGCCTTTCTTTACAGAGCCCACTCTGTTTCTTCTTTGTGTTCTTGCATTGTTCACGGCTTTGGAATCATGTATAGGAGGGAGAAATTTGTTAGAGAAGAGAGGTACAGGCCTGAAATTACAAACCCATCTTTCTCTTCCACTCTTCTTGATGAAATATACCGCTCAATAGATGACGGTGACACCAAAAACCAAGAGTTGAAATTCTACAGAGACTCTGTTTCTAAGAAGCAGAACAAATACAGCCGAGTCATTGAAGAGGAAAAAGCCAATGAAAGGATTTCAGTTCTTCAACATTCATCTTTGATTGAGAAATGGATGGATTATAATGCGACTAAAAAGGATAACACTCAATATATGAGGGAATTCGAGAGAAGATCGCAGATTGACAATGATCTTGACCAAGATAATCTGTTCTTTAGCTCTACATCAACCTCCTCCGACTCTAGCTCAGGTGGATTCTCATGGTCCGATACAGAACCCATGTATGGTTCAAGGTCATTTGCGTCTTCTTGTGCTCCACCAAGGCCAAAGCCAGTGAGGACCAGCGTCTTGGCTCGAACAGAGAAGACAGAGAAAACAGAGAGGACTCTGTTTTATGGACAGCGGGAATGGCATATGGTTGATGATTACCATAACAATTCTGCTCCAGAAAACACTCCAAGGCTTGAAGAGAACTTATTCAAGTCCAAATCAAGAGCTCTTAAGATTTACAGCAACCTTAAAAAGGTGAAACAGCCGATTTCACCCGGCGGAAAGCTCTCAAATTTCATCAATTCTCTGTTCACCAATGGCAACACCAAGAAATCAAAGAACCAGTCTCCGTCACCAGCAGCAACATCATTCACAAATTATGATGAAGAAAGAAAATTTAAATCAGGGCAGACATCAACTTGTTCTTCTGCATCCTCATTCTCAAGATCATGCTTGAGCAAGCACTCGCCATCAACAAAAGAGAAGCTCCGAAACGGCGTTAAAAGGACAGTCAGATTCTACCCCGTTAGTGTTATTGTTGATGAAGATTGCAAGCCTAGTGGGCACAAATTTTTGTACCAAGAAGAAGAAGATGGGTCAAATCTGATGTCTGTTTCTCTTCCAACAGCATGGAAAATTGGGAAATCGCCGTCTCGGAGAGTCGACGACGAAGTTAATCGTCAAGGGACTGATAAGAGCCGGAAAGTTGAAGAATTTGCCAGAGAGTTGTTGAAGGATTACCATCTTAATGTAAAGAAGAATGACTTAAATATGAGAGATATTCGCAGAGATCGCAACGGTAATTATATGGTTGACGAGGAAGACGAAGAAGATGATGACGCTGCAAGTTATTCGAGTTCGGATTTGTTCGAGCTCGATCATCTTGCAGTAATTGGAAAGAATAGGTACTGTGAGGAACTACCTGTGTATGAAACCACCCATGTTGATACTAATCGTGCCATTGCTAATGGCTTGCTTGTGTAGTTCTAATCATGTCACAGAGTTGGAAAAAAGAAAAAAGAAATCCGAAAAAATCTTTGTTTTTGTTCGTTTTTAGTTGATCTTTTTATTTTTCAGGTGATCAGTTTATAGAAATGGGGAGAAGTGATGGTATATGAAAATTGAAAATAGTAATATTTGTTCTTTCTTCATGCCTTCATATTAATGGCCAAAAATTGGTGGCTCGAATTGCTGTAAAATATTTCATTCTGTTTAATAAATTTGTGCCTTCTAGTACCTTGAAAGATTTCTTCTGTGACTATAATGACAGACAGTATACTCTTCCTATTTGATCAAATTCAAGTCTTTATTGTTTTACATATAATAGATCACGATTACACGACTAGTCGTATAGTGGTAGTTTTTCTTTATGAAATATATATGCATCTTCACTATTTATTAACTCTTTTTTTTTTCCATTAAAAAGGGGAGTTATAAACTACCGGTAGTGGTTGTACTACTACTGGCCGTAACAATACAAGCTAATACTTCATACCGCAAAATGTTGTTTTGCTTGGTGGTAGACGCGAGAGATTCACCGCGAGACCCGCTAGAAGTCAACGTTTAGCCAATAGGCCATGGAAATATCTGGAGCCAGCTTGGGGAGATGAGTTTGTCTCGAACCCGGGTTGGTTGGCACGAGACCTTGTTCCTTCTGTTGGACCACCCCTAGGAGGTCACTATTAACTCTCTTATCCGGATCAATTTAACAAATGTGATGATAGCGAATTATAAATCTTAAGTTGGAAATGCTTCAAGATGATTCAAATTCAGAATAGTAAAGAGAGGTAATAAATTAGAAAATATTGTGTTAAACCAAAAGAGAAGGAAAGAAAAGATGTGGTGAGAGAGAGTTTGATTGACTGAAAAGGAAGAGGTGGGGATAGGTAAATTGTAGACATGATCAAAACTGGAGAAGATACTGACAGGAACAGTTTTGTTGTGAGAAGGAAAAGAAAGAAAGGAAAATGAAAGATTCGAGATGGAAATGAGAAACAAAATGAGGGAGTGATGGTAAAGGCAAAGGCAGATCGTCTCCCCCATGGAAATAGAGAAAGCGAGACCCTTTTGCTTTCTCTTCTTTCTTTTCTTTTCTTCTTACAATTGAATTTGTTTTTAGCATCATCTCCATACCATCCCAACAACCAAGACAAGAAACAACTACTGAAAAATAAAGTGAGCACTGTTTGTGTTTTTTGGTTCTTGTCCCTCCCAAGCAACAACCTCAAAATGTGTAAACAAAATCAATTGAGATTACTTGCATTCTTGTACTACCCCAACCAAATGTACCTTGCTTCGGGGGTTAGCCAACACAAAATTAAGCTCTTCATTGTTCAATCTTGACGATAATTCTTTTTGGAAGTTCCTAATTATGCTCTACTAAAATTAAAAACTACTATATCCTTTCCATAAAATTTGTCTTTAAAATTTCGAAACATGAATTAAGAAAATAATTAATTGCATCAATTATAATTTTATTTTATTAAAATATCGCTATTAATTGACTTGAAAATAAATACTTATTAGGATTATCATTAAATAGAGGGTAAATTTGAAAAAAAAAACATTTATTAAATGTCTTCTTAATTTTGAAAAATAACAGATATTTTGGTAAAGAAACATTTCCTTGCGACTGTTGTTATGAAAATAAGGGAGTAATTTCTATTTTTTTTTTCAATTAAGTAAAGGATTATTCATGGATTTACCAATTAAAGACAATAGAAAATCTCAATAGTGCATAATTATTACTAGACCATACTTTGTAAAAGAAACCACTCTAAAAAAAATATTATTATTTTTTACTTCAAATATCAATGTTTTTAAATAAAACCTTACTATAAACTATAAAAAATATTCAAAAAATTATCTTATTTAACATATTTATTAAGAGAAATTAATTCAGTGGTCGAAGAACTAAAAGATATTTAATTCAGGAGTGTGTAGTATTTAGTATATGTATTAAAGAGGAAATAATTTAGTGATGGAAGAGTTAAAAAAATATTTAATTCAATAATAGAAGAAGAAAATAAATAAAAAGAAATAAGTTGAAGAGAAACCTAATAGATAAATTAAAGGGCTAATTAATTTTCTCTAAATCAAACCATGAATATTTTAGTAAAATTGAGCCACATCTACTAAGAAAATAGAATTTTCTGAACCTTTCCTTAAAAAAAGTTATTTCTTAAGTTCAAAAGAAGTGATGAATTAGACTTATGGAGAAGTTCAATTTCATTTATTTAACCAAACAAAAGAGATTGGATAAGTAAAATACAAGTTCATTCAATTAATCATGGTGTTGATTTGGTTGTTTGATTCCCAATACATTTACCTCTCAAAAAACAGAAATTCGAATGTTGAAAAATTGAGAGGAGAGGAACTCTATTTTTTACGTAGTAACCAATATTTTAAATTACGAATAAAAAAATCTGATGAGTTCTTTAACAATCAGAATATTATTAGGTCATCTTTTATATAACATAGTCAATTTGGATAGCGAGGACGTTTTAAAAAAATGGACAGCGAAGAATAAATTGATTGGCAGAAGAAATTAGATGAACAGTTGTCCACATAAATTATTAGTAGTATTATTATTATCATTAAAAATTCAGTAGAGCTGTATTACTAAATTTACTATTCTCTATCATGCTTCCTAATTAAAAGTATTGTCTGCTTTATTCATAAGACATCCCTTTTAATGAAATGTTTCTAAAATCTTAAGAAAATAATGTTTGGTGAATCTAATTAATTGTTGCTGAAAATTACTAAACTCCTAGATTGCAGTTGGGCATGGGACAATATTCTTAAGCTAAGGAAATATTTATGCAAGAGTTTTCAGTATGAACTGGGGGATGGCAAACAATTCTCCTTTTGGTTCAACTCTTGGTTCAGAGGTATTTCCATCTCTGAGGCTTTTGCTTTACTCCATATACTTGATTCTGACATTCCTAAATTTGCTACTGTGACTGATGTCTGGAAACATAATGAATGGCTTTTGCCTGATCCTCTAAATGATGAAACTGAGGTAGCTTGGAGGGAGATATCCCTTATATCTCCATGTGCACATAGATATGATAGAATTAGCTAAAAGCATTCTGGTTTCGAAAATTATACTGTAAAAAGTGCTTGGAATGCTATCCGACCTAGTGCACCTAATGTTTCTTGGTATAAACTTGTGTGGTGACCTGATTATATCCCCAAGTCCAGCTTCATTCTTTGGCTTGCATTACAAAATAAATTGGCAGTCAAAACCAGATTGTTTTCTTGGGGATTAATCTAGGACAATGTGTTCGCTTTCTGCAAGCAATCTGAGGAAATTGTGGATCACTTATTTTTTGCATGCCCTTTCTCTTATGCATTGTGGACTATGGTACTTGCAAAGTTTGATATCCGCAGGTGTATTCTTCCTTGGCATCGAGAATTCAGTTCGTTCTCGAGGAAGACTAAAGGCAAATCTACTATACAGCGTCGAAGGTGTATTATCTTTACTGGCACTGTTTATTGGATATGGAAGGCTCGCAATGAGCTACTTTTCTAGCAAAGAGTTTGGACTGCTGAGCAGATTATGAGGAATATAGATGAGAGTGTTTCTTTGAAAGTTAATATTTCATTGTAATAGTTTGGCTGGTTTCTTTTGTTTGTTTTGACTAGGTTGTATGATTAGTTTCTGATTGTTTTTTTTAGAGTTGTTGCCTGTCGGTTTGCTCTTATTATTCTACTTTTCTGTCCAGGTGTGAGTTAGAGATCAATAGAAAATCAGGAGTAAATTGACTTTTTCTTGGCTCTGAACATTCATTGTATATATTCCTCTTCATAGTGCAATACATATTCTTTAATTCTTACCCAAAAAAAAAATTAATTGTTGCTGAAAGATACTGGACAAAAGCTCGTTATATACATGGCAAAGAATTGATATTTTTTTCGAAGTCTGGTTATATTTAAATATAATATTTCACAAATTAATGAACCATATGGGTATTGGTTCGTCAATGCTTTTTTTTTTTTACAAAAAATGGTGTAAGTTCATTGATTAGACGTGGATGTGTAAATGGGTTGAGCTACTTGCATTTGACTTGATGAGTTCGTTCATATTTGAGTCGATAAATAAATGTGTGTGCACAATATACACTAACGAAATGAAACATTTTTCTTTAGGTCATAATTCATAACGGTCCCCGATATTTAGTGTATTGTTTATTCTGATCCCTACAAGTTTTAAAATAATTGCTCCGGTCCAATATAGCCGTTAGTTAAATATAACCGGCCACATCAAATTTTCTGACGTGACACATAAAACCTACTAAATTTACATGGTTAATGATAAAAATACCCTCTATTTTTTTCTCTCTCTCTCTCTCACACACACACACACATAATTCCAGTAATTTCAGAAACAACAAGATCACAGCTTCAACAACTCTAATCTCAAATGTAGCCACTACAAGAAAAATAAGTTTTTGCGAAGAAACATTTGTGACGAAATTTAATTTGTCACAATTTTGGGTTGACTATTTTGCTATGAAAAATGTGATTTCATAGCAATTTTTTGTGACGAAAGAAAATTGCGACGAAATGTTCTTTCGTCACAAAACTTTGTGACATAATCACATTTTTCGTCGCAAAAAATTGTGACGAAATGTCATTTGGGTGATGTACAAAAATAAGCAAGAAAATAAAAATTATTTCACAAATACAAAAACATTTGAAAATGATGTGCAAGAATAGGCAAGAAAACAAAGATCATTTCACAAATACAACATTTTGACCAAGTGTTAATCAAGCGGTCAAACTGTTGATCGCGCTTTGACCAAACTATTTAAGCCAATGAGAAAGAGTACAACCAAATTACAACCCGAGTATAGAGTACAACTGGAGTACATGTAGAGTACAACGAGAGTACATATTAGTGCTAATGAAGGTTTTTTTTAATTATTATTAGCCGAGTACAAATCGAGTACACACTAGTGTTAATGAATGCTTTTTTGACCATTATTAACCGAGTACAAGTCGAGCACAAACTAGTATTAATAAAGGTTTGTTTACCATTATTAGCCGAGTACAAGTTAGTGTTAAAATGAACGTTTTTTTACTAATAAAAACTGAGTACAAGTCGAGTACATCATGAGTACAAACTAGTGTTAACAAAAGCTCTTTTGACGAGATAAACCATTACAACCGAGAACAAGCCGAATTATTTTAATATACAAATGATAAGGGATTTAATTTCCTCTAGAAATTATGCATTATTCTTCTGTTTTTCATTAGTGTACTCATTCTTGTACTAGTTATTTTTATTCTACATATGAGAACAACTTGAGTTCAAGGACTCCTTGTAATAACTTAATGTACAAACTAGTATTAATAAAGGTTTGTTTCCCAACTCGTCCTGAAGTTTCCCGATTTGTTGAGCTTTGGGAATATGCTCAATTATTCTGTTATATACTTGCCTCTGACATTTTTAGTTTGGTTCTTTGAAAATCTTGTTCCCGATTTGTTCTCCATTTTGTTGTCATTGTCAGTCGAGGCTAGACCTAGACTTTCCCTTCTGTTTGGAGCATCTTTGAATGCTTCTCATAAGCACCATTTTGTTGGATCGCTGGAGGTTATCCGTACTTGTTTGATTCTGCTGACTCTTAGGTCAGTATCCTTTGGGTTTGGGTCTTTACATTTTCTGCATCCTCTGTCTCATGTGTCTGCATGTGTTGTGCCATTTCTTGCATGTATGCATCTCTGAGTTTGATCGAGTTTGAGCTTTGTTGGGTTATGGTTTGATAATGGTGGATATCTGTTGAACTTCAAAATTAGGGGATATCTTCGAGGTATAGATTCGGTGATGTCGAGGAAATTTTGGAGTTTGACTAGGTTGAGTGTTAGTTCGCATCTTGGTGATTCGTGTTGGGAATTTGGATTTGCCTCTGGTTTGGAGACTTAGGTTTGATTCTAACCTTGATTGGATATTTTTTGAAAATTCGAGGATGAATTTCTTTTGAGGGGGGAATTATGTAATAACTTGATTTTTTCGACCATTTTTCCGGTAATTTTTCCTTTGATTTTTTTCGAATTAATTATTTTGTATTGGGAAGTTTAATTGAGTGAAAATTGATTGGAATTGGAAAAAGAAAGAAAATTGGAAGAAAAGAGAAAGAGGAAGTGAACTACAGGTCGTTCAACATTTGGTGCAAACGACAAGTCGTTTTGGGCGACCATTCGTCCGTATGAGTAAACGACATGTCGTTCGTATTTATCAGACGACCGGTCGTTTGGTTGGAAGGGAAACGACGCGTCATTTGAAGCGCTGTCGTCCGCGTTTGGTCGCTGTCGTTCAAGTGCGCACCGACGTCGTTTTCATTTAAATGAAACGATGCCATTTTGTTCAAATTGAAACGACGCCGTTTTGATTGGAAAAGAACCCAGCAAACCCCCTTTTTCTTCTCTCTTTGTTTTTCTTCTTCTCTTCTTCCTTATTTCGTTTTTCTTCAACACCAAAGCACTCTCTCTCTCTTCGGCCTCTCTCTCTCTCTCATGTCTCGCTCTCTTCCTCGTCGGCCGGACTGGCCACCCAAGGTGAGTCTCTCTTTCTCTCTCCTCTTTTATTGTGTTTTTTCTTGCATTTTTAGGTAGGTTTGGCCGGACATAAATTTGCATTTTGGGAGTGATTTTTGATGGTTTTTGGATTGATTTTTATTGGGTTTTGACGGGGAGAGTTGGAAGAACATGAATGTAGCTTTAAAATGGAAGATTAGATGGTTTTTGATGAAAGGGTATTTTGGTCCGAAATTTTGAAGGACGATTTTGGACTTTTGAAGAGGTTTTGGACGAAATGGAGGTTAGATTTGTGTTCTAGGGATGATTTTGAGTCAATATGGGTTGATTGGAAAGTTGGGTGATGTTTGGTTAGGGATTAGGGACCATTTGGTGTAGTTTTTTGTCGAAAGGACTAAAACTGAAATTTTACACAAATATGAATATATTGAGGACCAAATATGATATTTAACATTTTAGGGATTGATTTATAATTTTTGAGAGTTAGATGATTAATTTGAGGATTTTGACTTTTTAGAGGACTGTTTAGTAATTTAGAGATACATTTGGACTGATTTATAATTTTTAAAAATTTTGGGGACCAAATCATAATTTGCCATGTCTCGGTGACTAAATGAAAATTTTACAAAAGTTGAGGACTTGACTGAAATTTCGCTTAGATTCCAATTTTCGAGATTTTAGAGTTAGATCTTCGACCAAAATAGAATTTTCGTCTTAGGTCGAGTGTTTGCATTTGCATATCATGCATTTTGGGTACCGCCACAGTACTAGTATCACGTCTTTGATTCTGTTTGATATTGTTTAAGCGTCGTGTTCTGCTTAGCTTGGTCAGCCAGCCACCAGTGGTCTGTGACTGGGTCGCTCAGCTTGGATTTCCAGGTGAGTGAAATGACATCTTCAGACACATAGGTTGTGTCTTCTAAATTATATTATTTTTGATGTGTCTGGATTTTTCCATGTAATCTGGAATTAATAAAGGATAGAAAATCCTAAAATTTGAATTACGTGAAAACATTTACTGTGAAATCCTGTTGGATATTTTTTGATTTTTTGAAATAGTTTGGTATTTCAAAATAAACGTTTTTTGATGATTCAAATATTTTGATCAATAACAAGAAAATATTTTCTGCAAATGATATTTTCTAAAATTGTACTTCCTAGAAAAGAAGATTCATTTTGGCAGAGGTAGGAGTAAGAGATAATGAAGAGAGAAAGAGAGAACAGAGAAGTGGTAC
>CAODLS011034148.1:0-18335 GCA_948243855.1 Flueggea neowawraea
GGAAATTGTGGCAAGTGCTACAAACATGATGAAAAAGTGGGAGAAAATAAGAGGAGAAAGAGATGAGTTCGAGTTGGAAGTGAACAAACAACTTCATGATCTATCTGCAGATGTTATATCAAGGACTGCTTTTGGTAGCAGCTATAAGGAAGGGAAGCAAATATTCACACTACAGGAACAACAAATGCACCACCTTGTGTCCCAGGCTCTCAAAAGTGTCTATATTCCAGGTTTCAGGTTATTGTTTCCTTTCTAGAAATAAGCTTATATTTTCTTTATAACCTTCGGGTTATAAGTGGAAGAGGAGGATGTAGTTTCGGCAGGAAACGGCGTGGTTTCGACAAATGTTCGTGTTAATGGTTAAGTTGCCACGTGTCACAAATATATTTTACCAGATGTCAAAATATTAGGTCTAATGTTTGTAGCTTTTATTTATATATATATATATATATATATATATATATTGAGATTTTAATCTAAAGTCAATTCCTAAATTTAGAAAATTAAATTATATTTTGAGAAAAAAAAATGGATTAGAAAAATAGTGATTTGGCTAATATTCTTTTGTACCTATTCCTTTTAAGTGCTTTTGATCATATAAATATTGTTTAAATATTTTAGAGTTAATTTAATGATTAAAAGTTTATTAATATATTAAAAAATTTGAGGAAAATAATTGAATTTAAACTATTAAATTAAATTTAAAGTGTATAAAAAAAACATCTCAACTATTAAAAATATACCAGACTAATTCGAGAGGATAAAATATATAGTATATTTGATAAATTTTATAATAATTAATAATAAATAAATAAAATAATAATAATTTATTTTTAATAAAAAAAAATAATATAAAATATATTATTATTTAAAATATACTATATGCTTATATGTTATTATTGTCAAATAATCCCACAAAGAGTTGAGACAAAAGCACAACACTACAGAGGGAATAATAAAAACAAAACCACGCCGACGCAAGATGGTAGATGACCACTGTATTGTGGTGGGCACTTTTTTTTGACAAAAAGAAAAAAAAAACTTCAACTACAATTAAGAACTTTTGTCTTCTCTTCCTGATGTCAAAATGAAGGAGACTCACAGATTTAAGAAGAAGAAAAGAAGATTTCAGAAAGAAGAGGAAAAATAGAAGGCATTTTCATTGATAACAGGAATCACAAAAGACAAAAAGGAAGGAATAGCAACATTCAAAAAACTTGGGCACAAAAACCACCCACTCATCCTTTCCTCACATATATTCCCTCTGCAATAGATATGTAACAACCTTCCGATCTTCATGCTCAAATTCAAATAACAGAATGAAAAATAATTGAAAAGAATACGAAATTAAGAAAATAGAGCAGCCTTTCTAATGGTCACTTCTAACGGCTACAACTGAAGTCCCTCTCCGCAACGCACCGTTTAGAATGAGTTCCTGCAACTCACCGTATCACTTAATGAGTCTCAGCTCAATTATTACCATACGCTGCCATTTCTAGCAATCGGCATCAATACCTCTCCCTTGAAGCTTCCTTGTCCTCAAGGAAGAAGGATGGAAATTGACGTTTCAAGTCATCAGCATATTCCCACGACGCATCTGCCGGAGATTGATCAGCCCAGTGAATGAGCAACTGCACTGCTAGAGCATTTTGTCGCTTAACCAGTCTCCTGTCAAGGATTGCTTAAGGTATTAAGGAAGCATTGGTGGTAGAGATAGGTAAAGTAGGAGAAGCCTGGATGGTTTGATGAGCTAGCCTGAAAAGAGTCACATGAAAAACATTGTGAATCTGCAATTCTTCCGGTAATTTGAGCTGGTATGCAACCTTGCCAATGCGATCTGTGATACGAAAAGGGTCGTAATAACGGGGTTGCAACTTTGGTGAACCAAAGTGAGCACTCAACTGCTTGTATGCTTGCCGTTTGTGATACAAAAAATCTCCAATATCAAACTCTCTTTCAGAGCACACAATAGCTGAGATGTGTTTGACTGTTGGATACACACATGAATGACCCCCCGCTGCAGAATTATGAAAGTGCAAGAGAAGTTCATTTTTCACAATAACGTTATCACCTACTACCAGTTTTCCTTTTCTCCTTAATTCACCCTTTTTTCCAAGTGTATTTAGGAAACACTGAAGAATCCACCTCCTTTGCTTCAATTACCTTCTGAAGATGACTATCAGTAGTCCAAGTTGTTTTAATTCTGGCATAAACTTGGTCAGATAGCAGCCTGGAAGTGAAACTTAACAATTCTGCAGATTGCACACGAGAAAGAGCATCAGCAGCTATATTTTCCTTTCCATGTTTATACCTGATTTCGTAGTCGAATTGCATCAGCTTGGCCATCCATGCTTGCTGGGTGGGAGTGGTTAATTTCTGCTCCATCAAATACTTTAGGCTTTGATGATCTGTTTTCACTATGAAATGGCGATTTCGCAGGTAGGATTCCCATTTTTTGAGTGCCATGAGAATAGCCAACATCTCTTTTTCATACACTGAAAGAGTGTCATTTTTCTGACAAAGCCTTACTGATGTATGCTAGCGGATGTCCGTCTTGCATTAGCACCGCACCTATGCCAGAACCCGAAGCATCAGTTTCCACCATGAATTCTTTCAAAAAATCCAGAAGTGCTAACACTGGAGCATAAATCATAGCTTGCTTTAAGTTCTCAAATGCAGTAATCCTTACAGGGGTCCATTGGAAAGCCTCCTTCTTCAACATATCAGTCAATGGTTTTGCAATTCGCCCATAATGCCAGAAAAATCGACGGTAGTAGCCAGTTAATCCCAGAAAGCCACGCAACTTCTTCAATGTTTTGGGTTGAGGCCAATTACGTACTACTTCTATTTTTTTAGGATCGGCCACCATGCCTTGACTTGAAATAATATGGCCAAGATATTCAATGCTTTCATGAGCAAAGAAACATTTGCTCTACTTGGCATAAAGCTGGTTGTCACACAAGACCTGTAAAGCTACAGATAGATGCTGCAAATGCTCGTCAAAATTACTGTTATACACTAGTATATCATCAAAGAAAACCAAAATAAATTTGCGTAAGGTCAGAATATACTGTTCATGAGGCTTTGAAATGTTGAAGGAGCGTTAGTGAGGCCAAAAGGCATCAGTAAGAATTCATAATGCTATTCATGTGTATTAAAAGCCGTCTTATGGATGTCAGGAGAATTCATGCAGATCTGACAATATCTAGATCGGACGTCAATTTTGGAAAAAATAGTTGATCCTTCAAGTTCTTCTAGCAACTCCTTGATTACTAGAATTGGAAACTTGTCCTTAATGGTAGCTTGGTTTAAAGCTCTGTAGTATACACAAAGCCACCATGATCCATCTTTCTTTTTGACTAAAACAACAGGCCTAGCATAAGGACTTCTGTTGTGCCTGATTATACCTACTTCCAACATTCAGTCACAAGTTTTTCAATAGCATCTTTCTGGACTGAGGCATACCTATATGGTCTGCAATTTATAGGTTTTGATCCTTCATTAAGTTCAATTTGGTGGTCATGACTCCGCTAAGGAGGTAAGTCATTTGGCTCCTTGAAAACGTCTAAAAAAATAACAATAATTCATGAAGTTGTTGCTGTTGTGGCAAAGAGAGGATGCCTTCAGAATTTGCAGCTACTGTTCCTTGAATAGTCCATAATTTAGAATTTTTAGTTTATATTGTTGCTTTTAAAGGAAAAAACTCATTTGGAGGTTATTAAAGTTCCAGACAATATCTCCCAAAGTGGCCAACCACTGTGTTCCCAAAATTAAGTCATAACTCTCTAAAGGTCAAATGTAAACATCAGTTGTGAAATGTTGACCTTGCATTTTCCAAGTGAAAGCAGGACATAAGGCAGTACAACCTAAATCTTGTCCATTAGCCGCTGTTACCCTCACACTACTGACCTGTTGCAGGGGACACTTAACTCACTTTGCCACTTTTTCAATTAAAAATTTATGAGTGCCACCTGAGTCAATTAATACCAAGATAGGGCGTCTGCGATAAATTTCAGTCAAGGTCATCGTCTGACAATCACCCTCTCCCATTAAAGCATTCAATAAGAGGTGCATATTTGCCAATCCCTCCGGCTCCTCCACTGCAGGATTCACATCAGCACCCACACACTCGTCTTCCTCACCAGTATCTACTTGGAGTTGCATAGTATAGAGCTGCTTCTTTTTGCATTGATGACCTGGAGAAAATTTTTCATCACACCAAAAACATAAACCATTGGCCCTCCTTTCATCCAAATCCTTGTTAGAGATAATTTTTTGGTTTTAGGAATTGTAGTTTGTGGTAGGACGGAGATTTGTATTGGGTGGTGGTAAAGGAAGGATACCCGCTTGTGAAGAACCCTTCGAGGCTGATATTTGGGTTTGAGAGGGTATTGGATTGGGATTGGTTAAACTGAGGTTGTTGCTGGCGTGTTTGGGTGTAAAACTAGGAGAGTATGAATGGTGAGTGTTGGTAGTCTAGGTGTTTGGCTTGGATTTATTTTGAATGGTTGCAACTGCTACCTCTTATAGGCTAGCCAATGAATAGGCATCAGATAGGGTTTGAGGTTTAAACATTCTCACAGGCATTTGGAGTTCGCCTGAGATTCAGAAATCCCAGCTCTAGGATACAACTCATCAAAATCATCCATGTAGCTTTGCAAAGAACCCACCTGCTTCAGATTCCTTAGATCTGCTAATGGATCATCAAATGCATGTAATCCAAATCTAGAACTCAAAGCGGAAACATACTCATGCTAATTCAAATAAGCTACATTACCTTTGGTTTTAACATAGTCCTGATGCCACTGGATCGCTTTTCCTTCCAAATGTAAAGCTGCCAAGAGTACCCGAGCTTTCGGAGGGGTCCGATCAGCTTCAAAAAAGTACTCCACCAGTAACAGCCATCCATCCACCCCCGATCCATCAAATTTCGGGAACTCCACCTTTGCAGCATGTCCGAATTGATTCTCCAACCTCCAATCTCCAGTTCCCAAGTTACCAGCAGCTACTGAAGATTCACTTCCTTGGGTCCCGTTCGCCATCACTTCGTGATTCTGAAGACTCAATCCGCCAATAAGATGCTTAAGCTCTGCCAAGGCCTTGAAATTTCTCTCCTCAACCTCCAATCGCAACACTTTCTGTCAACGCTCCAACTCTTTCATCATCTCCAACACTTCTCTACGTAGATCTTGAGAACGAGTTCCTTCAGCCATCATTGCTCCCACAGTCAGAGAATCATTTTCTCTGATACCAATTGATGCAGACTCACAGATTTAAGAAGAAGAAAAGAAGAGGAAGAAAGAAGAGGAAGAAATAGAGGGCATTTTCATTGATAACAGGAATCACAGAAGAAAAAAGGAAGGAAGAGCAACATTCAACAAACTCGGACACAAAAACCACTCACTCATCCTTTCCTCACATATATTCCCTCTGTAATAGATCTGTAGCAACCTTCCGATCTTCACGCTCAAATTCAAATAACAGAATGAAAAATAATTGAAAAGAATACGAAATTAAGAAAATAGAGCAGCCTTTCTAATGGTCACTTCCAACGGCTACAACTGAAGTCCCTCTCCGCAACGCACCGTTTAGAATGAGTTCCTGCAACGCACCGTATCACTTGAATGAGTGTCAGCTGAATCATTACCATACGCTGCCGTTTCTAGTAGTCGGCATCACAAAACCATGAAATTAGCTCTCCTTTAATCACTCAATCCATCATTCATCATCCTAATCAATCATGTGTCCCTTGAGATTTATTCTGATATTTCTCTCCGCCACACTCGCCGGTTTCTTCGTCATTCGCAACCTCAAATCGGAACCCTCCGCCGACACTTCCAAACCCTCTGCTTCTCGTCTCTTCAAGGTTTCTTATTGTTTCTGATTTTGACTGTGTAATGTTTGTTGTTGATGGATTAATTTTAATTCTTTGGTAATGTGCAGGTGCGATCGGTTGTAGAGTCGGGGTTTTGGACGTGCGTCGACATGGCTAGTGGACGCTACCTCTGGAGGCATCTGGTGGCTTCGAATTCGAAATCGTCTGATTGATTGGCGGCTTCAGGTTCGCTTTTGTGTGGCTAACTTTGATTGTGTATTGTGAAATTGTTGTGATTGAACGAATACAAAGAACAGTGTTGATGTTGTTGTTGTTGGGTTTGTGGTTAATCTGTAATCAGCATATGCTGGATTGCAATAAAGTGATTTTATGGGAAAGCCTTAGTTTGTATAGATTGTGATTATTATGATGATTGCATAAATTTTGCTAATTTCGGAGTTTTTCTTTTGTATTCTTGTGATTGATCAATTTGGTATTCATCAGTTGGGCTAATCTTGAAGTTTAAGTGTGCTTTTTAATCATTTGAGTATGGAGTATGAATCTTGGAGCCTGGAGGTAAGTATGAGACACCGGTTGGTAGATAGATGAGGCAGGGATTGGGTATCGTCACAAATCCTTTTAATTGTAGGAACTTGGTCGTAGAAAAAATTTTCTCGATGGTATCCGAATTCTCGGGTGGTTTCAGTATTTATGTTTTTAGGAATTGCATAAAAGAGGATTAGCCGAGGATGCAGAATCAATATCATGCTGCTTTGTGAACATTGGATAGTCTGCATTGCTTTGATTTGTTGCATATACTTGCCATAGATGTTCTAGTGTGCATTTTTTAGGAGTAAGGCCTGAAACATAGTTGTCAGATCATCAGGTGATGCTACAAAAATGGAGTCTTGTCCAGTGTTTGCCTGATTTTATTTGTCAATTAAAGAATGGCATGGTATTCTTTGAAGTCTCTCCCACAAAATGGAGATTTATTTACACCATCTTGATTCTGTTTCATCTAAATGTAGCTATTATGTAAGATTGCTAAATTCAAGCCGTTTAAACAGTATAAATTAATACATGCTCTGTCAAACATGACAGTAACTATTGGTACTTTTGGACAATTAGTGAATTGACAGATTAAATTATCTATGACATTTGAGAAGGCTGTTGGTGGTTTCTTTTCCAGCAGTTAACACACCACATTCTGCTGAACACTAACTTGCAATTTTGTATCACTTTTTTGGTTGGGGAGCAAATTTGCATTGACAGAGAAGTAGAAATCGTCGTACTCTTTATCTGAAACATGTCTAGTGGTACTCAGGTTCCTATTAAACATGGACGTAAGGAAAGAGCTAAGCTCAAACAAAAGTCTTAAGACTAAATTCCTCTGAAAATTTCTGTTCAGTCTCAGACAGTTCTAATGTCTGAAAAGCTTGTCCCAATCTATTATGATCAATTGTTTTAAACAGATACAGGATATTAAAAATGGCATGATTTCTTCATATGACTGAATAATACACACTCGAGTAGCACACAAATATCATATAAAAAATTTGCAGCAGTCACCTAGTTAGGTTACATGTTTGAGTTTTATGAGGGGTAACCAGCAGAAAATGCCTCTTAATAGCTAATATCATGAAGAACCGTCATAAAAAGTTGAAGTTGATTGATCATACAATTTTTCCTTTTCTGACTCCGAAGCTCAGAGGCCCGCGTAGACTGCACCTGAGAGTAGATATGTGTGAAAATGGGTTTGTTTTGCCTAGCAATTTGAGATTTTAAATCAGAGACAAATATACAAATAAATGTGAATTTTATTAAACATAAAATATCATAATGCAATAAAAAATTTAAAGTACAATAATTAAAGTATGGAAAGATGACTCAAAGTATAATATTTCAGTATAATAGAGACATATGGTATGAATTGAAAAAGAGTTCGAAAGCCTATCTTCAAAGTGAGAGAATAATTCGTCACACAGTTTTTAAACAATTAAACTCTGTTCCTTCTTTGAAGTTTATTTTTCTCTTTAATAGTCCTTGACCCACACAACGTTTTTCTCCACTTTCAATGCAACTGTCACTTCATGCTTTGGTTGTACTCTACTCGGCTTGTAATCATCCGGTCCATATTCTCCATGTTCCATTAACCATTGCTTCTCATCTTTACACTTGGCAGAAGTTAATGCCAATAACAAATCCATTTCATTGATATATCATCAATTACGTGTGTAACTGGCTAAAAGGTCATGCTCTTGCCACAGTGACTTAAAGTATGTGTATTACTTGCTTGCCACCACATCTTGACCATCAAAACTTAGGTCTTCAATGACCCATGATTAGCTCGATCTCTCGACCATCATCAAGCTTGGCAGTGTGGTACAACCTTTGAGCTTGGCCAATGTTCTCAGACCTTCAGACATTCTCAATGGTTGTGGATTTAATTTATTGGCATATTATTATTATATTAATTTTTTATTAAATTTTTTTATTTTAATAATTTAAATTATCATTAAATTTTTGTATGAGATTTAATATCACTTAATTTTTTATTTAATTTTTTTACAATATATACTATATAAAATATATATTTTTCACAAAAAAATAAATATTTTTAATTAGTGAGAAAAATGATACATTTTAAAAAATAAATTACAAAAATAATAAAATTACATAAAAAATAAAATTACATTTAAAAATTAAAATTGCATTAGAAAAATAAATTAAATTTAAAAATAAATTAAAAATTTTTGAAGAAAATTGTATGATTGATTTTGGGTGGTTGACAAATTATTTGAATTGTGTTCTTAGAAATTGGTAGAGTTGGAGTCTATTTTTTTAATAGAAGAAGAGAATTGCACACTGATTGTAAATGGAACGAATTGAAGATGAAATGAAGTTGAAGTGAGAGGTGAAATAACTATTTATAAAGAGAAAAAACATTTAAATTAATAAAAAAATTAAAAATTAAAAAAAATATAACCGACAACCAACGGTTTTGCTACTGTCTACCACACTATTAAAAAAACAAAAAGTGACTTTTGTTAATCAGTGGATCCTATCGATTCGAGCTGACTAAGGCAGGTTGGTCAATCTCATTGGATCAATACAACAAGGGGCCAATGGCCCCGTTGATCCCTTGTTGTGGATGTTCTTAACTTTATTTTTAGTGATAACATGTCACCATGCATGTGTCATCTAGGGGTGAGTATTTTATCCCGGTAATAAATTTATTGGTTAAAATAAAATAAAATCAAACAATGACTTATGAAATAACCTGTGAGTCCAACTTGATTTGAATATATATAATAATATATATAATTTTTTATATTAATTTAATGTATTATGTGTTATAAATTAATAAAAATATTATTAATTATAAATTTAAGAGTTGTTTAGTATTTATTAAAATATAATTTATATAATAAAATATATTTTAAATTATATTTTTAGAAGAAAATATAGAATATTCATATTTTTTCAAAAAAATGGCCTGTGAGCAGGTTAGACCCGACTTTCTGAATGAACGAACTTGGACAAAGCAACTAACCTGATCAAACGGGTTTGGCCCGTATGAAAGGGCCATTAAAAAATATCCCTAACCGGCCCCGTGCCCACCCTTTGTGTCAACCAATGAGGCTTAAACTTCATGAGTAAATTAGTCTCGGTGGCTTCTCTCTCATGACATTGTAAACAACTAATCTCAAGCATCTCACATCAAGCTAGACGGTGTCTTCGAGCATAGCTTGTATTATCGAGATTTCGGGTATATTTTTGGTGATAACAATACATTTATACTCGTGAAAAATAAAGTTCACCAGTTATGTTGTTAAGCATTTTGAACTTGATAATTATCTGGAGGGTTGAGCATTAGTCAACTTGATAATACATTTATACTCAACGGTTACTACGATATTGAGGAATTGCACTTCAAGCATATTAAATTTTGTTAACTAATGCTCAACAGTTTTGAAAATTGAGTGTAAATGTCGAGATGGTCATTAAGATCTCTAACTCCTAAAGTGGAGTTAGGGGAGAAGTATTAATTACTTGCTAAATTGGTAACACAAAATGAAGTTGGTTCTTCGGCAGACCATTAAGTCTCGACGGTAAGCTCGACGGTCTGATATTTAAAATTGCAAAAATACACTTATGCTATGATTCAAGCATTTAGACAGAGATAAGCCAATTATTATGGCAAAATAAAATAGAAGAAAGGTTGAGAGAAGAGAAGGAAGCTAGGGTTTCACTTTTCTATACCTTAAAGTGGTTATTTCGATCTCGTGGTTTAACAATTTAAACAAGATTTTATATTTGGCTTGTAATGGTGTCTGCACTACAAATAGTGAGGGAATTAGCTATCCATTTTTGTGAAGTTGGAGAGGTTCGATGCTGACAATTTTCTTCACAGGCAAAAGAGGGTTCATTTACTTCTTAATTCTTTTTAAACTGAGCATGTATGGACTACTCCGCTATTAAAAAAAAGAAAAAAAATGAGACCGTGGTTGAGACTCAAAAAAGAATCAAATTTGAACATGAGATTGTCAGAACCATATGATCAATGATCAAAATAACCACTTCAAGCCGTGTAACAGTATCACTCTTCTAAGAGAGATTTTCACCCTCTCTATAAGTATTGTCATTTTTGGGTTTGTTCATTATGGACCTTGGTAACTTTAGTTTTATTTTAAAAAAGACACCTTAGTTTGAGAAATGAAAGTATTTATAACCGATACTTTGTCTCGATTTATTAACGATATAAAAATTATGGTATTACAATAACCGCTAATCAAGCTTAAAGATCATCACAAGCCATACAAGGCTTCCATCTTGTTTTCCCATTTATCTTTACATTCATCAAACCCATTAAACATACTTTACCATTTTATTTTGCGTGTACTCCCTTTCGTCGATAGTAATAGGTGCATTTTCTATTGTGAGTGTCCTAAAATATAAATATTTTTTATTATATTTATTATTAATAAAATTATAATATTATTCTTATTTATTTTTAATTAATTTATTAATTATTAATATATTTATTCAAAGAATAAAAATAAAAAGAATTATGAAATTAAATAAATTTAACTATTAAAATTATTATTTTTTAATTTTCTTAATATAGGGAGGATGAAATATCTCAAATTTCAAACTTTTGTTTTAGTGTATTGTCACGACACTTTCTAAGGTGACTCTGAGTCACCATACTCAAAGTGAAAAAAAAAAAGATCTTGGCCACACAATTAGAGGAACAGATTTGGACCATTAGATGGGGAGATTGTTACAATGAGATTGATCACATGCTATTACAACTAAAAGCAAAAAAGATTTTGAACCATTGATTTAATTTTTTAAATAATAACAACCATTGGATCTTGAAAGTGCAAAAATAGAATTGACTACACTAAATTATTTTGATAAGACAATTTTAATATATGAAAAAATAGTAGAAAAATAGTAACACAATTGCAAGAATAAATTACATTTTTAAGGTAAATAGTGATATACTCATAAAGTGACAAAAACTTACATTTGTAAATTTTTTCAATATTTTTTTGTATTTTTTAGTTACTTTGAGTTATTTTTTAATAATGTTATTTTTTAGACATATAATGACAATTAGTAGAAAGAATGACATATTGTGTATAAAACATGACATGTATTTAAAATGACAAAAATAAAAATATATGTCACCTAATAGCAAGTTTTCATGATTTTTTAGTAATTATATGTCATTTTATAATTTTTATTTTTCATAAGTAAAGTAACACAATTAAAGGAATAAATTGCATTTTTGGGACGAATAAATACATATTCATAAAAAAAAAACTTCCATTTATAAGTTTTTTCAATGTTTTTGTAATTTTTTGGTTACTTTGTGTCATTTTCTAATAATGTTACTTTTTGGACGGAGAGTGACATAAATATAAGAATGAATAATAAATTATGTACGAAAAGTGACATGACAAATAATGAAAATACATGTCACTTAATTATAAGTTTTCGTGTTTTTTAGTACTTATATGTCATTTGTAAAAAAAAATCTTCAGTAAAGTAATACAATTGAAGTAATAAATGACATTTTTAGGACGAATAATGATATTTTCATAAAGTGATAGAAAAAAATCTATTTGCTACTGTTTTCAATGTTTTTGTGATTTTTTGGTTGCGTTATGTTATTTATTCATAATGTTATGTTTTTTTTTTTGCAGAGAATGACATAATTATGAGAACGAATGATAAATTGTGTATAAAAAATAACATGTATATAAAATGAAAAATAATAAAAATATATATCACTTAATTGCAAGTTTTTGTGTTTTTGTAGTACTTTTATGTTATTTACAAAGTTTGTTATTTTTATTTACTAAAGTAACACATTTCTAGAAAATAATGACATTTGTAAGACGAATAGTGACATATTCATAAAATGACAAAAAAAGCTTTCATTTGTAACTTTTTTCCAATATTTTTTTGAGTTTTTTGTTACTTTATGTCATTTTATAATCATGTTATTTTTTAGACGAAAAGTGACATAATTACGAGAACGAATAACAAATTTTATACAAAAAATGACATGTATATGAAATGACAAATAATTTAAATTAATGTCACTTAATGACAAGGTTTTGTGTTTTAGAGTACTTTCATATGATTTACAAATTTTGTCATTTTTCTTAAATAAACTAACATAATATTAGGAAAGAATGACATATTTCAGATGAATAGTGACATATTCAAAAAATGACAAAACAAACCTTTCATTTGTAATTTTTTTCAATGTTTTTGTTATTTTTTGGTTATTTTATAAAGTAACATAATATTAAGAAGGAATGATATATTTAAGACGAAAATTGACATGAATATAAAATGACAAATAATGAAAAAATATGTAACTTATTTATAATTTTTTGTATTTTTTTTTAAAATTTTTATGTAATTTAGAAATTTTGTTATTTTTCTTGAATAAAGTAACATATTGTTAGAAACGAATAATATATTACGTACAAAAACTGACATATTTTCAAAATGACAAATAATGAAAGAAATATGTAACTTATTTACAATTTTTTGTATTTTTATAGTACCTTTATGTGATTTAATATTTGTATTATTTTTCATCAATCAAGTAACATATTGTTATAAACGAATGACATATTAGATACAAAAAGTGTCATGTTTATAAAATGACAAATAATAGAAGAAATATGTAACTTATTTACAATATTTTTTGTTTTTATAGTACCTTTATGTGATTTAAAAATTTTATTATTTTTTTTTCAATTAAGTAACATATTGTTAGAAGGGAATGACATATTAGATACAAAAAGTGACATATTTATAAAATGACGAATAATGAAAAAATTTGTAACTTAATTACAATTGTGTTTTTATAACACTTATATGTGATTTATAAATTTGTTACTTTTATTTACTAAAACAACATAATTTGGGAAATGAATGACATTTTTATTACGATTAATGACATATTTATAAAGTCGCATATTAATTCCACTTGTTACTTATTTTAAAGTTTTTACAACTTATAAGATTTTTTACTTTAAGAAAACGTTAAAGATATAATGTTTTTGTTTTTTGCTAATGCATACTTAACTAAGAAATTATGAATAAAATATTTTACTTTTAAAAGGAAATGTTTAATCCGTTACTAATATTTTAGTTTCTTCAATTGACATTATTGGCAAACTCGATTTTTCAATAATTTTTATTTTTCAACAATTTTCATTATTGCAATGAAAATTATATGAATGATACATATTTAAAAAATTTTCAATTAGTGGACAATTACTTATTCATTCATCAATACTTTAGATTATCTCTAACAATTACTTGTTACATTTTGATCATTAAGATATTATGTCAGCTCTTGTAATTAATTAAGAACATTAGATGATTTTTTTACTTTAAGAAATCACTTAGTTGAACTCATACCTAATAGATTTGGCTTACATCCATTGATGTCATTAGTAAACTCGATTTTTTGACAACTTTGAAATAATTAACTTAGTATACAAAACATTTCTTTGGTGATATTGCAAAAATGTAATTAAGTCTGTTTTTTACTTATTTCAAAATTTTTGAAAATTAGATATTTTTTACAATTTTCATTAAAATAAGTATTTATTTTTGTTAATAGATTTGGGTTACCTAAATGTCCATTTATTATTTAATAGATTTGGGTTTCATCTATTGATATTATTAGCGAACTCAATTTTTAAACAACATTGAACGAATTAACTTAGTATACAAAACATTTCTTTGGTGATTTTGCAAAAATGTAATTAAGCCCATTTGTTACTTATTTTAAAATTTTTGAAACTTAGATATTTTTTACAATTTTCATTTAAATAAATATTTATTTTTGTTAAGATAACCATTAACAATTTTCACCATTTAAAAATTGTCTAATTAATGAGCAATTACTTGTTCAATCATCAACCTTTAAATTATCTCTAATTTTTCCACTTTGATCATTAAGATATCATGTCAACTCTTATAATTAACTAAGACCATCATATGTCACTTAAACGAATTCATTAATCTTAATCGTTTCTAATAGATTTAAGTTTCGTCCATTGATGTTATTAGCGAACTTGATTTTTCAACAACTTAGAAATTTTTTTCTGTTTTCATGATTGCAATAAAATTGAATGAATGAGACATAATTAAAAATGTCAAAAAATTAGCTTAATTTTTCTTTAGTCAAAAAATTAACTTAATTCATTTCAATTTGTCAAAGAATGAACTAGATTTTAAATTAAATTTTTATTTAGTTAAAAAATTAATTTACTATTTATAAAACATTTCTATTTTGATAATTGCAATAAAATTCAAATAAATGATACATAATTAAAAATGTCCAACAGTTTTTTATTGTCTAAACACTCACATAATTTAAATTCTTTGTATCACTCTTAAATATTATATTTTAATATACCCAATTTATCATTCGATAATAAATTTTAAATTTTATTAAAATAAATATTAATAATTTTTCACCATTTAATAATATAATTCTTTAAAATTTATCCATTCACCAACACTCTAAATTATCTCTAACACTTGTTCGTTGGTTAACTCATTTAAAAATAAAACAAAATTAAAAATTAACAATTTAACCAAAAAAAAAGAGATTTTATTATTAATATAAATTCAATGTATAAAATTAATAAATAAAAATACCAAAAAAATTATCAATATTTTAAAAACTCGATAAATAGATAATTATATTAAGGTAACTACTAATATTTTTTCACTATTTAATAATATAATTCTCCAAAATTTATTAATTTATCAATACTTTAAATTATCTCTAACAATTACTTATTCATTCGTTAACTCATTTAAAAATAAATCAATATTGAAAATTAACCATTTAACCAAAAAAATGATTTTTTTTTATTAATACGAATTCATTGTATAAAATCAATAATTAGAAGCACAAAAAATCAACAGTGTGTTACAAACCAATCTACTGTTCAGTACAACAACTATATACATTGAATACAAGTAAAATTTTCACTCATAAAAGGCATGAATCAGATCAAACCATGAAAAGGAACATGTGAGCATAACAAAATCATGACCGAGTCCCATCCTCAGTTGAACAAAGCGGAGTATCCTGAGATTTGAGAAACAAACATAAGAACTCAAACATTTTGCAATATACCAACAACGCAGCGACAACAGAGTAAAAACCAAAGTCAGCTTTGTAAACCCCCTTTAAAGGCACAGAACAAGCTCTGTTCCCTTGTTCACAACCAATTAAATAACTGCCATCCCAAGAACGTAGGCCATGAACAAATATGACATATTCCAGCATAACTGATAATGAGACACCCTGAGAAAGTATACGCATAAACTAAAAGTCAACCTACAGCAATAGTAAAAAAAGAAAAAAGAAAAATAAGAATAATGAAGTTGAGGTACAAATCAACGCAAAATATCACTTTGCAAACACCATCCAATACGGAAACTACTGCATCATCAGAAAATAAAATAAAATAAAGCCAGCAGGAAAGAAAATTTTAAAAAATTAAAAACAATCTCTTTTTCAAAAAGTTAAGAGAAAACACAAAAAACCCAAGCTTCATTATCGTCCAATTGCCAATATTCTGGTGACACCTAGTCAAAGAAACACTAGACGGCAAAACACAAACAGAAGATCAATTTTTTTTTAACAAAAAAAGAAGCACCAATCTAAATAGATTGCTCAATCAAAGCATGGAAGAGTTATCAACGTCCAAACCCAGAATTCCCCTTTTCACCGCAAATGAAAGTCCAAACAAAGTCCTACATTACCCAAAAGACAATATTGAGTATATCGATTACCACAGATTTCAAGCAACAAAAATTAAAGGAAAAATCACAGGAGCCATCGAAACAACACTTCTTGTTTCGTCATATTCCCTCCATGCTTAATCCCAAGTGTTCATCAGAAATTCAGACTCCAAGTGCTGAAAACCAAATCACATAACAACCCCACGTTGACAGTGATATTAAACCTTCTAAAACAAATTTTAAGGACAAGAAATCAAACCGATTAAAACACTTGAAGTTTGTCATAAGCAGCTGCAAAGCAGGAAAGAACGCAAAACATCCAATCAGGATCTTTTCAAAACACAGACATAAGGTAGACAAAGAATACGGGAAAAAGCACGTAAGATCCTGTGTGGGGTAAGTTCTATTTTATCTCAAGGACTTCAGCCATATTTCCATAAGCCCAAGACCTGAAAAACCACATATCGAAAAGCACAAATTCAGACTCTTGTCATCGAAATTTCTAGACAAACAGTTAATATAGCAAAAGATCCTGAACCTAACAAAAAACAATTAATATAGCAAAAGACAAGCAGATGTAAAACATATATAGAAAGAGCACCAATCCAGATAGATTTGCTCAATCAAAGAAAGAGTTAATTAAGCTCAAACCACAACCAAGGTTTCCCTTTGCACCGACCGGAAGTTCAAACAAAGGCCTACACCAAACAGATGTAAAACATAAACAAAAAGAGCACCGATCCAAATAGATTGCTCAACCAAGGGAAGGAAGAGTTATCAAAGTCCAAACTCAGATTTCCCCTTTTCAGCGCAACAGGAAGTCCAGAGAAAGATCTACATTTTACCCAAGAGACCATATTGAGCCCATCGATTACCAAAGATTTCAAGCAACAAAATATTAAAAGAAAACACTGAAGCCATCCAAACAACACTCCCTGCTTTGCAATGTACCCTCTGTGCCTCAATCAAAAATCCAAACTGCCAGGTGCTGAAAATTAAATCACATGGAACAAAACAAAAACCCCACGTTGACCATAATACTAAAACTTCTTAAACAACTTTGAAGGACAAGAAATCAAACCGACCGAAGCGCTCCAAGTTTGTTATAAATGGCTGCAAAAGCAGGTAAAGAACGCGGAACATCCAATCAGGATCAAATAAAAAAACACAAGCATAACCAAGTAGAAAAAGAGGACGGAGAACAGCATGAAAGCTCCTGTAGCCTAGTTATTTTATCTCGACGGCTTCTCCAAGAAGCTATTTCCACCACCCCACGGCCTGAAAAACCGCATATCGGAAAACACAAACTCAAACTCTCATCATAGACTCAAATGAATCCAAATTTCTCATAATCAGTTGAGCATATCGAGCAAGAGGAAGCAAACTAGACAATATCCAGAAGATTCATCTCGATTAAACCATAATTGCAAATCCAAACCAAACTGTAATGGGTCACAAAGAATGCGCAACAGATCCAAGCGTTAGCACAAGTAACCTCACAAGTAACCTAAAGAAATTAATCATCTGATACCAGATAAGAATGTATTTCAATTAAGGAGTCCAAAACCCGATTCTTGAATGCCATGATCCTTGAAAACTATCCAACCGATAACGAAGAGAACTGTAAAATCACACACGAAACAGTAGCCACAGTTTGCATAACAATCGCTAAACAAGCAATATCACATCAGATCCAACAAACTTTACCGATAACTCGAACCAAACCCAATAATCGACGTCGACTACTAAAAACGAAACGACGAACAGAAACCCTAAAATAAAACACCAATCAACACAGAAACGTTAGAAACAAACTTCAGGTTTAGAAGACGCGAATTGGGAACTTAGTTATAGGAGTGGAGGGTGGAATTGACGGTTCAGATTAAATTATGATAGAAGATATTGACGGCTAATATTTATTCTTAAAAAAGGTCGGTTAGTTGATACGCGTTTTCTTAGTTGGCAACTACCCATTGAGGCGGTTTGACGGGTCAGCTTGAGTTGTACGCTATACATGTTTTTGCAATTTTTTCTGAATAATATAGGGTTTATTTGGCATTTAATAACATATAATATATTAGTAATATATAGCATAAAAAATATATAATATATTTGTTTGATAATTATACTATAACATATAACATGTTGTAGTTCTTTAAGAATATTTTAATATATAAAATGACATTAATATCCTTATTTTTATCAACTTTTAATG
>CAODLS011034293.1:0-14201 GCA_948243855.1 Flueggea neowawraea
CTTCTTCGTTCTTCAAACCCTCACAAATCTGATTCTCTCCATCAATCACTCACTCTCACCTCTTTTCCTCTACGATTTGAGGTATGAAATTGGATTTAAGTTGCTTATTCTTTCCATTTCTTGTTGTTTTGCCGTTTGAAAATTGTTGAAAAAATAAATGGGTTTCAGCTGAGGTTGAATTCGATTTAGAAGGTGATTTGGGATGGATTGAAGCTTGTTTTTGTTAGCTTTTCATGAATTGATGATAGAAAAACATGAATATAGCTTGAAATTGAAGAATTGATGGTTGAATCTTGATGGGTTAATTTCGGTCCGAAAATTATAATTTCAGGTTGGATGGTTTTTGGTGGGTTTTGTGAAAACCGAGGTTAGATTTGAACTACTGGGATTGAATAGAGTTGATTAGAGTCATTGTGAACATCGGGTTCCACCCGGTTCGAATTTTGGGATATTTTTGAAAATATTTTTTTTGTCACAGGGACTTAGGTGAAAAATTTTGATTTTTCTGAAATAATTGGAGGACTGGATCTGATATTTTACATGATGGTCAGATTTGTAATTTTTAAAAAATATGTGCTAGATTTGTAATTTTGAAAAATAATGGTATTTTTATAATTTTGATAAATTGGAGGTTTTAATTATAATTTGAGTTATTTAGAGGATTTAATTATAAATTCTAAAAGTTTTTTGATTAATTATTAATTTCTGAGGTCTTAGAGACTAAAGTGTAATTTTACAAAGTTCGGGACTAAATTGTAATTTTACATAGATTTTGATTTTTGGGTCATGAGTGCTAGATCTTCGATCGAAATAGAATTTCTGACGCCATTGGTGTTTGAGTCTTTATTTGCATTTCATGCATGTTTTGTATTGCTACAGTCATCGAGTTTGATATGTTTGTAAAATACTTCTTTCAGCTCAGTTCAGTTCCTGAGGTAACCAACCATCGACCGGTGGTCAGTGTTTTGGAGTTTGGAAGGTCAGACACATAGGTTGTATCTCTTCCACTTATATGTTATTGTTGTGCTATCACCATAGCATGTAAATTGGAATAATTAAAGGATTAGAATCTTAAAATCTGGTATATGTGAAGACTTGGTTGATTTGAATTTGTTTTTGGAAAACCATTTGGGTTTTGGAAAGAGTAATGATACTCTGTCTTTGAAAGATTTTGTGCTTCGACGAAAGAGGAATTGTTTTTTAGAAATAATCTAATTTGATTATATTATATTTCTTTAGTACATTTCGGAAATAAAATTATGAACCCTATGTTGGGAGGTTGACAAGTTTCCTGGTAACGAGATATTAGAAATAAAGATTTTGTTTTTCAAAAAAAAAAAAATAATATATATATATATATATATATATATATATATATATATATATTTGAATTTTGGAATGGTTTTGAGAAATCAGTGACTTTGTTTTTGGACTTCGATATATAAAAATACCTTATATATGTCTCTTTGTTTTTGATATACTCGGTTACATGACCGTTATGTTTTGGATTTAATTATATTATATATATGTTTTGGAGACGGGACGTCCATGCAATAATGTGTGTAGCCTTTGGTATACCAATGTTAAACCCAGCTACCAGGGTAGTTGGTAGCCATGTTGTCCTGATCAGACACATGACTGGATGTTGAATTAGTGGCAGAGTCAACAATCATTATTGAGGTGGTAGAGTGACCCGGATCTCACCACGATTATCTTTGGTCCATTATCCGTGATATATGTTTTTGACTTTGATATCTACGAGATATTATGATTTTGATAATAATATGAGTATTATTATTATTATGCCTACGTGGCGAATATTGTTTCTGAAATTTCTAGCAACGCTAGAAATGGTTTTGAACTCTGATAAATAGTTTTCGATAAAAGGGTTTTTGGACTTTGAAATATTTAGTACAACCAAAAAGGGTTTTATTTTGGAATCTTCGATAAGCTAAAACGGTGTTTGAAAGGTTTTTTTTTGGTTTTGAAAGCATGTCAGTTGTGATAAATTTTGGGAAGATTCTGTAAAGATTCTGGTTTAATTCTCGAATGATTTCGTGCATGTTGTTTGCTTTGATTGTGAACAATTTAGAAACGGTTTTGAATCGCTATTACTTATATATATATATATATATATATATATATATATATATATATGTTGGACATATCTGCGTGTGGTATTTTCGAATTGTTTTCAAAACAGTCTATGTGAGGCACGTATGAGGCGATCTGGAGTATTGTCCCTCACTGGGTTGGCCCCCTTTCATTGTATTGTTCCTGTTTATTATCATCATGCAGGTGATTCTTGTGGACTATGATCTTTGTCTTCGGATGCTCAGTGAGGTATTTTGACGTTGCAGTCAATACTCTTTTGATCGGGCCCCGTCTGTATGATTTGTTAGCTGCTCCACACTATGTTCCTGTGAGATTTGTTTTTGTTTTGTTACTGTTTCTAGCATTTCAAATTTTTTAATTTGAAATTATTTCTGCAATTTATATTACACATATTTTGTTTTAATCAATAAGATTTAAACCTTTAGTTGTTTTTCATATTTATTTAAATATGATTATTGGGTTAATGTTCTGCTCTTTGAGGCTTGTGCGGGATGAGCTGGGCTCCTATAGACGGTTCACCTCGTACGCCAGTCATGGTCCCGAGAATGGGTCATGACACAGACTGTGAATATATATTTGCTATTTTTATAACCATGTTATTTTGATAACCATGCACATCATAAGAGCTATCGGATAAGTGGATACATACAACTAAAATTAATTCAACAAAAAAATTTTCAAAATGTTTTAAATTTTTTTGAAAAACTTGAATAAATTTTTAAAATATCTTTTTTAACACTTTTTGATATTTCACCAATAAATTTTAAAATTATTTTTAACAATTTTTAACCTTTTTTTTAATTTTTTTAACATTTAAAAATAATTGTTAAAATAATATCACAAAAATTAAAAAAAAAAGAAATAAACACAGCAACTAAGTTTCAAGAGGACAGATCTGGTCGCCGATCCAGGAGGACAGATTTGACCGCCGATGGTCCAGAAAAACCAGAAGATGCGAGCAAACACATAGAGGCTGAGGAGCAATGTCGTTGAACAAAAGAAACAAAGCACTGAAAATCGACGAGAAGAGTGACAGAAGTCGCGAGGGGAGAGGAGAGATCAACGCGAGAAGAACGATCTGCGGAGACAATCGACTACCGAGGCGGACAAAGCTCAAGGAGCGACGAAGAAAGTCAGAAGGAAGGGACAGGACTGAGAGGAGGCGGAGATGGATGGAGACGAGGGCGGAGATGGACAGAGAGGGGGTGAAGATGGCAGCGACGAGGGAGAGGAGGAAGAGAGAGAAGAGGAGAGAGCAAACAACTTTACTAAATGAGAAGAAAAAAAATTTTAAGGACTAAATAGAAATTTAGTTAGTATCCACTAAGAATGAGCGTCGTATAAATTGTAAATTGAGGGTTCAAAATTAAGAAAAAATACTCCACGAAGTAAGAATGTAAGAAAAGTTGGACACTAAAGGCTACAGTGTAATTATCTCAATAATTTATGCCTCTATTAAGTTTTTTTGGCCGTTAATTCCTGATTATAATATTAGACTCTTGCTAGTTTATCTAAACAGTTTCCTTTCACTTGGAAATATATTATACGGTAGGCAGAAAAAAGGTTTTTCTTTTTTACAAATAATGCAAAAATATGCCACCAATGCACATACCACTTGTAAAGTTCGAATTTGCAAAATACAAACTTTAAAAATTTGAATTTACAAAAATTATTATAGTTACATTGTGTTATTTGTATAATCACTAATGTCTCGGAACTGTTAGTGTTTCTCTAATGATGATATGAGGTTGGCTTAGTGGAAAACAATCACGTCATGGACTCCACATCTCAGATTCGAGCCGCAAGAGATGGTCGGGGTTATGTGTCTTTGTCAAGATTAAATTTAGTGTTTCTCTAAGGATTCAGTCCAAGTATTAAATTTGTCATTATTCCGGTTTTAACTTATTCGCAAAGAGAAACGTGATAGTTTTCCATATTTAGATCAGCAAATTAAATGTTACAATTCACAATAAATTTGCTGATCCAACTATGGTTTGGATTTATAATGTGAAGAGCCAATTAGTGTAATCAGCTTGAGTGATTTTGAGCATAAAGTGATTTGACTAATTACAAATATAATTCACTTACCTCTTTTTTTTTTCTTTTTCTTTTTGACTGGATAAGGAGAATAAGCGTTGATCAGTGGTAGTTAACATTAAAGCTCTCTTCTATCATAGACTATTTGAAAAGTCATAATTAAATTTGGCAAGAGCCAAACCTCATCATCATTGTTAGACTTGACCATGTAAACCTTTTTTCTGCTATAGAATATTCAAATAGTCATATTTGAATTTAGTTGGAACTAAATTTTATAACCGTAATCCTAGCAGCTATAGCGAAGTGCATGGAAGGGCAAAATCAAGGGCCCGAAATCAATTTCTAAAATAAGGCTTAATTGTCTCCAAGAAACGCTTCCTTACAAACTTGAACCTGAGGCACCACAAGACTCAAGTGGCATCTTAATCACCCGGTTACCACACGTGGTGGCATCCAACCTCCTCAAACACTATATTAGAGCGATATTAATACAATTATGTGTCTCTTTCCACTCGTATATTTAGAGTGGAGTAATATAGAGCTATTCAAATCCATACTCACCGAACTTTTCAAACATTGATTGGAAAAAGAAAAAAAAAAAGAAATGAAGCAACAAATTCATCTCCAAGTCCTATTCTTGTTTCTCGTGTTTACCATTGACAGAGGAACCTCCGGCATTAATTATAAGCCACCGTGGGTTTTATGGAGGTTTCATGTTCACATAAAAAACGGCTTCAGTGACAAAACCATTTATGCCCACTGCAAGTCTGCAGATGACGATCTTCACCTTCAAACAATCCCACCAAACCAAGATTATGAATTCAATTTCAAGCTGAGTTTTATTGGTATCACACTTTTTCACTGTAATATTAAGTATTGGGAGTATTATGTGCTTTTCGATGCATTCATCGGTAAGAAGGATTTTGTTGGTGGTAAGTGCGGCGGTGAAATTTGCAGTTGGAGAGTGCAAGAAGATGGTTTGTATTTGTTCAACATGGAGGAACATAAATGGAATTATCAGAAAAATTGGTCCAAGGAGGAATATTATTAGTTCATATTATATAATCGTACAAGGATCTTTGTATCTTTAGATGAATGAAATAAAATGGAGATATTATTTAGATAATCATAATTTTTTATTTGTTGCTTAATTTGCATTGGTTAAAGTTAGTAATGTTGGTATTTAATCGGTATAGTCACTTTGAACTCTTAAAAATGTAATATTCATTGATTTTTAATTTTACGGTAATTAGCAAATTGTAATTTTCTTCGATAGTTACAATTTTTTTATAAGTTAATTGCCAATTTCTTTTGTGTTAAAAAATTTAAATTTGGAGTTATATGTAAAATGAGGGGAAAAAAATAGAACAGAGAAGAAAATTTTCTTCAAATAACTATTATAATATTCCAATATTATAGGCTATATTTTTTGACATGTACATCATATCTACAAATTAAATTAAAGTGTTCTTAACTTTTTGTACTTTTATTTCTCACAATATCTCGGCAATTCCACTTTATTTCCTTTTTTTTTTCATAAACAAAACAAGTGTCTTTAATTTGAATTCTTAACTTTTGAACAGGTAGTTTATAGACGACGATAACATTCTAATAATTAAGACAACAACTTGCTGATAATCCCACTTTAATTCTAACAATCTTGGAAAGTAAATCTCTTAAATTAAATTCAGCTAATTAAAATTCAGAAAATAAATATTCCTCCGAATATTCCTTATTACCATATATTCTTTTATTGTTTTACATGAACCAGTTGACTGGACAAAGAAAGTGTTTTATTGCTCCAAAAATTCTCTCTCTCAATAACATTAGGGCAAAATTACTCCTTCTCTTTGCTATAGCCATAACCTCTTCAACAGCATCCAAAGAAGGCAAATCCTCTTTAATTAAAGATCCAAATAAACGCAAATGGCATATTCATATTGTTCATGACATGAACCCTAGCAAGACGTTGCTTGTTCACTGCAAATCCAAGGACGACGATCTTGGCATCCACTACATAAACAAGGGAGGAGAGGTGGCTTGGAGTTTTAGCCTAACATTATCGGGACAACTCTTTTCTGGTGCTATCTTGCTCCGGACTACAATTCTCACGCCACTTTCAATGTCTTCTGGTTCGATGAAAGCCTTTACGAGAAGTGTCATTTTGAGAATTGTGTTTGGACTGCCAAAGATGATGGGATTTATTTGTTCAACATTCTTCTGCAACGTCAAGAGTTTCGTGTAAAATGGGAACATGGAAGGTTTAATGCAAACCAAAAGGCGTAATAAGTTGTACTATTGGGTTTTTATGACTTATATTTCATGGCTCAAGAATAATAAAGTTTAGAATAGCACTCAAGGTGTAAATTGACGTATCTGAGGATGCAAATGAGTCGGGTTGTTCGCAAAGCAACTCTTTCGATCACACTATAGAAAGCTAATAAACAAACTGACTTTTTACATTGATTTTCAGATTTAATTTATAAACAAATCGAGATTGAACAATAAAAAACTTGACTCGTTAGACTTATATATAAATTCGATAATGGATTTAAATATAAGAACTTAATAATAATTTAAATTTCCCTTTAATATACTCTCTTATTTCCTCAAAGAGTGATTTTTTAGATAAATTACTTTTTACCAAAATAAGTGACATTTTATAAAATCAAGAAATTTTTTATTATTTTCTTCTATATTTACCCTCCTATTAAATTGCTTTGAATAACTATATTTCAACTATTTTCACTAGAATAAATAAGAATAATATAATAAATTATCACTATAATCAATGTAGTTTAGTCATTTTCTTAATATGTGTTTCAAAACCTTAAAAAGCACTTTTTGAGGAAAGGAGGGAGTAGTTATTTAATATCCACAAACTAATTGTTTAGATATTTATACAAAAAGATTTATATAGATATTAATTTCATATAGTAGCTAATTACATAAATTTAATACTTCCTCCATTCCGAATTGATAAATTTTGAAAACAAATAATGTTCTTAATTTAAATTTACTCTTTATATGTTCTTACAGCTTTTTGTACTATTTGACGCGATCTAATACCATTTTATTGATTAATTAATTATTTATCAATAGAGGAATTTAAAGAGGGACATAAATGTAAAAAAATAATAAACTGTTTTCTTAAAATCTTAAACGAAATTTGTTTTCAGTAAATTTTTTTATATATAAAATGGAAGGAGTAGGATTGTTTTATAGTTTCTCAACTAAAGTTTGGAGAAAAATTTTGAAACTAACAAATGTCACTAAAAACAAGACATTAAATCACACTTAATGGCTTTTGACTTATAAACCTAGAGAATCTATTACTTTCTATTTTTGGATAAAGAAATTAAATGCTACAATAGACGTAAATTTGATTGAATCCAAATCTGAAATTAACTTTACTAGCTCTACTTATGAAAAAAAAAACTTTCACTAGCTCCTTTCAATTTTGCCATTCAGCAAGTTAAAGAAACAAAAAATAAAAACAGAAATACAGACAGAAAATATCACAACAACAAAAAATGAAGGAAACATATAAACTCCAACTCCTTTTACTAGTTCTTGCCCTAGCCTTTAACATAGGTAAATCCCAACTATTTATTTTCCGAACGTACCATGTTCAAATCCAAAATGCACTGAATGATAAGACCCTTTTATGCACATTGCAAATCCAAAGATGATGATCTTCACCCTCAAACCATCCCCCCAAACCAAACTTACCAATTCAGTGAATTTTTTGGCACAACTGATTTTCACTGCAATGTTTCATATTGGAATTACTTTGTGGGTTTTGAAGCATTTAGGGGTGAAGAGCCATTTGTAAAGGATAAGTGGGGAGCCAGGACTTGCATTTGGAAAGGGCAAGAAGATGGTATTTACTTGCGGAAAGTGGATGAGCAGAAATGGAATTTAGGTATCAGTGGTTAAAGGTGAAAAAAATTGAGTGATGCATATGAATAATTATCTATATTTTAGTTGGTCAATAAAAGAAAATTTGTTACAATCGAATTTTTTCTTGTCATATATTCCTTACTTCTAGGTGTTATCTCCTTTTCTTGTCTTTTGCGCCCTTTACCAACAAGCGATTCAGCAACTATTAGATACTAATTAATGTGCCAAGTTTTTCCAAGTCGTGCCTGGAGGCTCAAGACAACTCAATTTTTTTGGTTCAATGACATTTTGGGCACGAACTTTAATGTCTTTGGCATTTGTTATTCGAACTATTTTTATAATAAACTTAGACTAGTTACATACCAGCAAGATTTGTGGGGTTTTTTAAATTTTTTACGTAAAAAGACAAAAAAGAAATGTATAAACTATTAAAAAAATCTTAATGAAGCACATTTCATTCAATCAAATTAATTATTGCAAGTTTTGAAACACTTCTTTGTACACAACGTTTTGAGTTCTATTATACGTTTTGTCTTCATTGTGGCAAATAAGAATCTTCAATCCATTTTTTTTGTCACCCTTGAGACAACAACATACATTTGACTATGACATAAAAAAGAAAGTGGGAGATACAGTCCAACATGTGAAAGAGATTGCATCTGGCTTTTGTTAACTATCATGGTAAAACAAATAACTAATGGGTACTGCATTTGTTTAAATTTAAAAGGTAATGTGATATCTAAGGGAGTCAGAGAAAACCGAAGAATGAAAACCTTGTGTCCCACATTGCAGCCAGTAATTATTTTAGCTCCTATTACACGTTTCACCAAATGAGTTATGATCAATCGAGTATCATTACACAATCCAATAGACTAATCAATATTATGAAGCAACATTACAGGTACCCCAATCTTCAATTTTAGTATGTGATTCGATAACCCAGAAGAAGTAATAGTGTTAAAAAATTCTGGAGTGCAAATATCTTCAGCATTATCCGAATGTGCATCAACTTTGCAAATGGAATCATAACTTAGATAGGTTATCTCTTATCCTGGCCATCCAGACAATATATATTCAAGGTTGACAACATCTCAAGTTGGAGCGAGGATAGCTCGCTCTTGCAAATATCTCCAATCTTTACCATTTTCCAACAAATTAGGATAAGTGCTATCAACAATTGCTCATGTGGTGTTTTCATTATCTTTAATGAGAAGATCATCTAGTATCTTAAAAGATACTTTACCATCATTATCCCCACCAATTTTTTCATCTCCAATGTTTAAGATCCATTCTGAAAATAATTTCAATTCCTTTCTATCAATGTTGGAACTGCCAGTAAGGAGCCTCATGTTCTTTGATAATTTTAACACTTTACAGAATCTCCATAAATAAGAGGAATTAAGAGAAGCTGAAACAATCTCTTGTCTTAAGGCTCTCGAAATAACCAGGAGAATTTGCCTAAAATCACCTCCAAAAACCACAAACTTGCCACCGAACAGCATGTTTAAACTATTGTCGTTATGAAATTTTAGAATATCTCAGAGAGTCCTTTCCAAGGCTTTAAAACAACGTTTGTGAACCATAGGCGCATCAACTCAACTTGCGGACTTCCTTGCTTCATGGCGCAAGTAGAATTTTCATTTATTGCCAAAGGAATATAGAATCTAGAGTGAGTTATCCTACCTCCTGGCATAAAAAGTGCAGCTATACCACTTGAAGCAACTGTGAGGACAATTTCACCCTTGGATCTCAGAGCAAATGATAGAGTTCTCCAAATATAAGTATTTCCAGTGCCATCGTAACCATACACAAAAAACAAACCCCCACGATCATTGTTTATTGCTTCCATGACAGTTTCATACACAATTCTGTGATCATCATTCAATGAAGACAACATACTTTCACATTCATTTGCTAAAAAAACTCTAGTAAGGTAAGAAAATTCCTCAAACTCCTTCCGGTTTTGTTCAAAATCTTCTCAATCTCAGCCAACGCATAATTTTTCAACTCCTCGTCAGTTAGTTGTAGCTCTGATAGCATAGAAATACATATTAGCAAAAAACAAATGTTTGTTAATAACACAATCAAACTTGCAAATACCTTCATAACTTAATTACAATAATACTAAGTATTTACATTAATATTTTTTAACATACGAATATAAATACGTAAACAAATAGAAGATATGCGAGAATGCATGTTTTTTAATATCACAAACGATCATGAAATTAAATAAATAAATTTATCAAAATAATGCTCAATGTTTGCAATAAAATTACTATTATATGAAAAAAAAATATATAAAAAATTAATAGAGTTAAAAAGTACAATATTTGGAAAATGTATCTTTCTTACCTTGGTTGTTCAACTCTTTTCGTTGGCGATGAAGAATATCATCCACAAGAAGGTGGCTCGTTTGATCCCAAACAACTTCAAGCTTATTCATACTTGTAGTGAACAATAGAGTAGCAAACAATGCACGTAAATAATGTCTAGAGCTCCAGAATGACGCTTCAACTATTACATTAATGTATTCCTTATCATCATCCAATAACCCCAAGGCAAAGCATGCATCTCTAAATGTATATTGAACTATGCCATTGACAATTATGATTTCATCATAATTTGTTGGCCCTTTCACGAAATTAAACAAAAGCCTCAAATAGTATAATTCACCAACTCCGGGATGGACATAAAAATATTCGGCCAACACTCATTCAACCTTGTCTTGGACACCATTCATGAGTCTTTGTTTTTTCTCCTGTGGAGCTGTTAATATCTTGAACTTTTTTCCAAACAAATTTTTGCCGAAATTGGACGTATGTCAATTCTCTTACCTCGAGATATTTTTCATTTGCCTTCATCCATTGCATTAACATAGTATTGTCGTTTCCAACCATATTCACCACATTATCGATAGGGTCATCATCTTGAAATACAATAGTTTGCTCATTGGGAAAATGAAAACTCAACCACTCCACAACAGGCTCCCGATAAGTAATAGGAAATCCAAATATTCTCCAAGCTGCCTCACACGGAGATACATATCTACAATCATATTACATTTTCACCTCATCAACCATTTCACCAGAATCACTGTAGCAGTAAAAGGTGGTATTGATGCTATCATTCCCTTTGTTGACATACTTGAATAGGTACTTGATGGTCGTATCTTCATTGCACCACTTGACATTTATATGTGCATCATACTTCAACAACATAATAGGGTTATAAGGAACAAAATACCTATTGTCAAGAGGAACATTGCCTTTCACAGCAGTTCTTCCATTATCTCTTCTCCTATACAATGGATATACATCTTCGCCAAGAGTGGTGGTCTGGACAAACTTTTTTTGAAAGTGCTTCATACACTTGTCATCACTCATACACAGTGAACTTTTGTTTGCAGTCCCGCAAGGACTGTGCATCATGAAGTTCATGACCGCTCCATATAACCTAGGATTTATTTCTTTGTTAGGAATTTATGCATATAGTTTCATATTTAAATAACTATGTTGTTTCATGAAGTTCATCCAATGTTTTGCTCAAGAAAATTGGAAAAACCTCCTCAATAGCATCAATTTGGTTGTAGTTAGTGAAATTACTAACAACACTTGATTCTTGATCACCATTAAAATTGCCAAAAAAAATATTTTTTAACTAATATAAACAGAATACATATTTAACCATAATTAGTCATTGTTATATTATAACAAATAAAATATTGCTATGACATACACTTAGTTGTCCATACATTTGCTTAAATTCAACAATCTCATATAGTTCACCATTGAGCCACATCTTTGACCCATGCAAACTTTTAGAGACAATTGCAACACCTTATAAAACACATTAAAAAAACCATCAATACATATTGAAGTAAATAATTTACTTCAATATGTATTTTTACTTCATTTTCATAACGCTAATCATTAGCCAATTAGACATAGATTAGCTTATTCAATTTTGCATAATACTACGGTAACTAAAAGTGGGTCACAAAATAAAGCACATATTAAGTTATAAAAAAGTACAGCACATATTAAGTTATACAAAAAAAACCTTTCCAAGTTTTGAAATAAAGCAGAATATGTTTTCTTAATATCATAAAACCATCAGTACCGATTAAATTATAAAAAAATATAGCACATATTAAGTTATACAAAAAGTACATTTCCAAGTTTTGAAATAAAGTAGAAATACAAAAAGTACCTTTCCAAGTTTTGAAATAAAGCAGAATGTGTTTTCTTAATATCATAAAATCATCTATACAGATTAAGTTATAAAAAAAGTACAACATATATTAAGTTATACAAAAAGTACCTCTCCAATGAAATAAAGCATACTGTATTTTCTTAATAGCATAAAACCATCAATACAGATTAAGTTATAAAAAAAGTACAACACATATTAAGTTATACAAAAAGTACCTTTCCAAGTTTTGAAATAAAGAAGAATGTATTTTTAATATCATAAAACCTTCAGTACATATGATCGGTATCTAGCAAGCGCACTAGAATCGATGTAGTTTTTAACCCCAAACAATCCTCGGGTATCGAATCATCAAAGACCGAAATTTAATTGCGACCTAAAAAGAAAATAAAAGCCAAACAACACATGATGATTTTTGAGATTTTTTATTAATTAAACTAAAATTAGAAGCAAATAGAGAAAACTAGAGTTTTAAAGATGAGTTCAATAAAGGAAAGGCATTGGGGCTTCAAGGTTTCGGTTGGGATTTTAATTCTACCAAGTTAATAAATTGGGTTTGCAAGGATTAGGTATTCTCACCCCTATTCTAGTCTAAAGCCTTTCTCAAGGTCATTAAACCATCTCTATATCTATTAAAAGTGTCACGACCCATAGTTGGGCCCGTGGCAGGCATACAAGGCGAACCGTCTGTGGGAGCCCAATCTATCTTGCACAAGCCTCTGTGATCAGATATACTACCCAACTTATCCAAATATTTATAAAAACATTTACAAATGAAATAAATCATTTCATATATATAAATATCAATATATATATATATATAACATATACAATATATTGATATATATATATATATACACACACATATACAATATATCAAAATATCAACAAAAATGAAATTATCAAAGTAAACCCCAAAATACAAAAGTGAAGCTCAATATCCCAACAGTTACCCGATGTGGAGCTCTAACGACATAGCATAGTAGAGTCCGGACGAGGGTACTCACTATAATGAAGAAGCATCTCACTAGGTCGAGGTACGGGTCAGATGTTGTGCGTCCCAAAAATATCACCTGTAAAAGAGGTATAACATGGACAACATAAGAAATAGGGGTAAGTTTCCCTAGTGAGGAAACGACACTCCAGATCGCCTCATTCGTGCCTCACAAAAATGTTTTGAAAACCACCTTTCAAAATATCGCACACGTATATATATATCATATAGTATACACGCTATATGCATAGTATATTTTTTGAAATTTGTTTTACCAAAACATTCGCATCATAACATACAACATACATTTAGACAATATATACATATATTTGTGCATTCATAGTACGAGACCATATCAAATAAATAGCAGTGTGGACTCTGCCACCTGACTGCTTAATAAACGCGTATATCTGGCCTAATATACGGTCACCCCAATCCCTAGTGACTAGGGACCATAAACATTCAATGGTATACCAAAGACTAGATACTCCATAGTAGGGTGATAACATACAAAGGTATACAAAGACTACATACTCCGTAGTAGGGTGATAACATACAATGGTATACCAAAGACTACATACCATGTAGTAGGGTGTCCCCATATCAGTCTGATACGTACATAGTATTTCACATACAATTATGCAATATCTTTTCCTTTATTCCATTATTTACAAAATGCTCATATATATATACCCATATATACTTTATTTTTTGTATCAAAATATTGGTTAATGATAATCATATACCCAGATTATTAATTAACCCAATAATTATTAGTCTATATTTCATGTCAAACCCGACAGGTCAAAAACAACATATACTCAATTTTGAAAGACACAGCCTATGTGTCACGACCCATTCTCGGGACCGTGACCGGCGTACGAGGCGGACCGTCTGTGGAAGCCCGACCCATCCCGCACAAGCCTTCCAGAGGTTCAAA
>CAODLS011034372.1:0-31221 GCA_948243855.1 Flueggea neowawraea
ACGGACCGAGAACAATTGGCGAGCCCAATTGAGATGGGCCCATAAGGCCCATGTGCTAAGCCCATTAAGCCCAAAACCTATTTAAGGGCTTATAAAATGGAAATGGAAGGATGAAAATATTTTCACGGAAACTTGGTTTAACAGGAGGTTCGACGTTTTCGAAACATTTCTGAAATGAAACCTACAGGAACCGTTAAAAAACGTTTCAGACAAATTTCCTAATTAAACCAAAATTCTGGAAATGTTTCCTAATAAAAAAGCGCATTTGCACTATAAATAATCAAACCCTAATGATTTTAAACAGTGATCAAAAATTCAAAAATTCACCCAACGCCACAAAGTAAGACACGAGCCTTATAGTTTATTTATTTTATAAGTTCTGACTTTGAATAATAATCGTAACAATTAGTAATATCCAACAATCAGTAATATCCAACAATTTTAATTATGAAAATTTTAGATCCTTTTATTACTAAGAAACTTTCAAGTTATACTATAACAATTATAGATGTTTTTAAATATATTTTTATATTTTTAATATTTACAAAGATATCTATATATTTATATTATTTACACGTTTCCCCTACATTTTCGTTTCCTATATTTTTTAAAATTGACGTTTCTCATTTCCGTATCTGTTTCCGTTTCCGTGCTACATGGCTCCTAACAGTAGCCTCATTAAAAGAAAGTTCACAAGACTTTCAGGACGAAACACTCAACTCAAATTGAAACTGATTAACTTGCAAGTCGAGCTATTGTGGAATCTGCCAGGAAGTGGATATCAGAATAGGTGACACATCAAGCCTAGAACAATGCTCAGTAGTCGCATTAGCCGCGACAAAGTGACCCATTGTATTACCAATCGATCACATAAAACCCAAACTCGTTTGAAGGGTTTATAAGGAATTTTCAATTGGTTTATACAAAATGAGCAAACACTCGAGTAACTAATTATTCATTTTGACAACGATTTTTAACTTCAAGCGAAATCTTCCAAATCAAATATATTTGATTGATCCAATGAATCAAGATATGACTTTATTGCACCAAAAGATGATGATTTCAGGATAAATTTATTGTCTGATATTTTTTCGCCCAAAATGATCATATTTTGTCGCCCAAAATGATGATATTTTGACTAAAAATGTGCAGCCTCTATGGGCTGGTAAGTAAAAAGATGATGATTTTTATAGTGTTTGTTATTAAATAAATTTTGAATTTATTTTATTTATAAATAAAATAAAATAAAATTTATAAGTAATTGTATTTGAAAATAAATTAATAATATGTTTAATTTTTTTGTTAAAAATTTTATTTGTAAATAAATTTTGTGCTTAGAATAAATAGTGATTTATAAATATTTGTCTTTTATTTACAGAAAGTCCTTATAATTGATATTTAGGTGGTAGATTGAAAATGTGATATAAGAATAATTTTATCAAATTGATAAAAGTGTGAGATTCATTTACATATTTTATCTCTTATGATAAAATTTACAAATAAATAAAATTTAACTAAAACTAATTCCTTTATTTACAAATAAAGAATTTAAATATTTTAAAAAATCAAATAAAACACAAGAATTAACAAAATGAGAATTTACAAATAAATTTTGTAAAATTTTATAAAATTCATTTATACCAGATACACTTGTTGGATTTTCAGTTAGTCTATGGTCAGAATATTTTGTTAAGTCATCACATAGTAAAATTTTACCTACTTTCATCACTTTTAATTCCTTAACGAAAAATTATGGCAACGAATTAATGAATGTTAAATTTACAAAAAGATTGAAAGATGATCTTTTTCATTTTTTAAAAATATGATAAAAATTTAAATTTTCATTTGATTTTTATCGATAAATTCTCTTTCCTTCGGTTTATTTTTTGCTTTCATTTTTTATTTAAAAACAAAATAAAAAAATATTAAACTAACAAAATAATACAAAATCAGTATTTTACTAAAAAATGTGTTTCCCATATGTCTGGAACAAAATTTTTGGTTCCGTTTATTACATATATTGTATTCATGAAGTTGAAAACAAAATCAAAATAAAAACAACTTCAAAAAAATGGCACATAGTAATTATTTTAAGAAAATATATAATAAAAACATGATAAAAAAAAGCATAAGGTGTGGCCCCATGTGTTTAAGTTGGCCGACCATACACGAAAAATTTTGAAACTTCGATGCAGTATGAAAAATATTTGGGCAAAATTATGGCAGTTCTCGAGGTTTGATGTATTGTTCATTTCGGTCTCTATAAGTTTTAAAATAGTCGCTCTGATCCCTGCACTTTAACACCGTCAGTCAAACTTAATAAAATGTGTGAAAAGACTAATTTGCCCTCTAATTTTAAAAGAATTTAAAACATAAATTGAAAAAAAAATCAAACCAACTACTCTAATAACCAATCCCTAACTCAACCAAAAACCATATGCTTCTCTCCTTTTAACCCAAAACCATATCCTAACCTAATCCAAAATCACACACTCTCTCTAACCCAAAACCACACACTCTTTCTAAACTAAAACCACAACCTAACCTGACCACAAAATCCAAATCACCACTCACAAACTCTACCCATTCGGTCTTCTTCTTCTTCTTCTTCAAACTACACTTTCTCTCTCTCTCTCTTTATGTCTCACACTGTTCTCTCTCTCTACAGTTCCATTTCCTTCTTTCATCTCCATGTCCAGCTTTGAGTTCCACGGCTTGCGCCGCGTTGCCACTAGGAGAGAACTCACGTAAACCCATCGCCTCCACCTTCCTCATCTCTCTTCCTGCTCTTTTTCATTTTTTGATTTTTCTAGAATAATTTAGTTGAATCTTTGAAGAAATTGATGTGGGTTTACAATAATTTGAAGAATAGAGCTTGGGTTTGTAAAATTTTGGAAGATAGAGGAATGGGTCTTGTTGACCCACAAAGAGAATTTGATGAATAAAATGGTGGTGGAAGGGGTGGTGTCAGTTTTTAATGGGTGGTGGCAACCGGGTTTTTGAAGGTGGTGGTGGTGGTGACTAGGTGTGTTTGGACATTTGAAAGTAGGCGGAGGATGAAGCATATGAGTAATGGAGGAAGAAGAGAGAGAGGGAGAAGAGAAGTGATTAAAGGATGGCAATTTTGTCATTAAATTTTTAAAAATAGTAGGTATCATATGTCATGTCAGAAAATTTGACGTGGCGGATTATATTTGACTAACGATAATAGACAGAATGACCAGAACGGCTATTTTAAAATTTATGAGAACTGTGATGAATAATACACCAAACTTTGGAGACCGCCATAAATTTCGCCTAAAATATATTTGTGGTTTGAAAAATAGAAGCGTATGGAAGTAATTAAGTTAAAAAAAAGGGATAAATTCCTCAGGAAAAACACACAAATATATGAAGTATAAAAAAATAAGGATAAAATACTAAAGGTACAATCCGTACAAAATTTTGTGAGTTCCTAATTTGTCCATTTCCGGCCAAGAACATGGAAGTGCGCATTTTCTTGCGCAGTAAACGGTGATTGTTCGCCTATCTGATTATTGCCACTAAAAACATTAAGGGTTTGTTTGAATTGCACCAAAATTAAAATTGAATTAGAATTAAAATTTTAATATTTAAATAATATATAGAATTAAAAATAAATTAAAATTAATTATTTATTTAATATAGATTAAATATTTAATTATTTAATATGAATTTAAAAATATTTTTTAATTTTATAAAAAAGAGATTATATATTAATGATAAAAAATAAAATTCTAAAATAAAAATATTATAATAACATATTCATTATAAAAAAATATGCTCAGCACATTATCAAATTACATTACTTAATAATACAAATAGAGTATAATAGTCCAATGGATGATCATATCCAAATTCTTCTGCAAATTTACTTAGTAACTCACTAGCAAATTTCTTTTTTTTTTCCTTCAATATACGTAGCTTATTAAGCATCCTTTTCAACATATATAACTGGACTTGATCCCACGTTTGGCGCGAAAATGAATTCCCGTCATTTGACAACAAAATATACGAGTGAACTACATGTAATTTAATCTCAAATTTTGATTCCGTGCTAAGAAATAAATTGTGATTTAAACACACCAACACTTAAAAGATTCAAAGATGAACACCAGTTCATAAAAACTGCATCAATTCTTATTTAGTGAATGTTATACAGTTCCTAAAGTAAGAAAAAACAAGATCTACACAGTGTATCAATGTGTACGCTACAAAATTCTGTCCACTAATAATGAGAGTCCGTTCTAATATTTTCATGACCTATTCAAGCAAGAAGTCACACCAACCAAAATTTCTTCTCTGCAGGGAATGGTGAGGCCACCCATCGGATGATCGAATCCGAATTCTTCTTCAAATTGACTTAGCAAGTCCTGAAAATGAAGGTTGGTTCAAGAAAGATACTAAAATAACAAATCTTTTCATTTGTTTCTCTCCAATGTAAACTGCAACATAACTCTTTGGGACATCTTTAGCTGGAGATGATCCTCCAATAACGCTGTGAAATTTGATACCCATCATTTTCGGAAGAATTTCCAATCACCTCTTTGACATCTAAACAAATAAAACATTAATTAGAGCTCAGAAGCAATAGAAAATCCAGAAAACAAAGTATATCCTATGTCAAATTTCTATCATTGGTGCCGAGAAACTCAGAATTTGACTAGTTCTTTTAAAGTCCAAATTAACTCATTCCTAGACAAGGCACTTAAGACACAAATGCAACTTAAAAAATTGATCAAATAGGAAGCATTCAAGACAAACCTCAAAGTTAACATGTTAACAGAAAATTCTTAACAAAGCAATTAATTTATTAACTTCAGCAAAAATAAAGCAATAGAGGCATTAAAATTACGTCTCGGTATTCAGAGAAGACATCATAGGAGCAAAAAGTAATCTCATATTTTAGATTAAATCGTCACAACTAGACACCGCACTGCTCATCTCCCCAAAATTGTCGAAAAAGAATCAACGAACATCAAATTAGAAAACTAAAAACTTCCTGAGCAGTAAGGCTATAAGGTGAAAATATGCTTCTATTGATGCACAGAACTAAAATAAAAAAGAACTCAAACCTGGATTTATACTTCCGCCAAACCCCAGCTGATTAGTTTCTACTCCGCTGCCTATATAGATACCCTATAATAAACAATTGATTGCTTTAAACATTTTTTGAAAAGCCTTGTTTATTAAACCAATTTAGCTATTGGAAGAAAGTGAACAAAGAGAAGCTAATCTTCCGCAAATAATTCATCTATGAAGAGCACAAATTACAAAGCCAATTCTTTACAAAAAAGAAAAAGAAAAAGATGTTAAAATAAGCAAGACCAATTATAAATCAATCAGAGACTAAATTCAAGAAATTGAAGAAATGGGTACGTGAGATTTCAACAAAACAATCTAACAAAAAACAGAAAGACGAAATCTTTACGAACATTAACATTTGGCTTTGTAATTTAGTTATTGAAAGAAGGTGAACAAAGCGAAGTTTTAACATTTCAACATCAGATCATTTATTACAGGAAGCTCCATTGACTTTAATGTCATGGAATTTCAACCTTTTTCCGCAAACAACTTTTGCGAGCAGCCTCAACATTTTTGTTTCCAGTTACAAAGAAAATAACTATTGAATCAGAAAAACCATGCTAAAAACACTAATTTGACCATTTGCCAAGAAAAGAACCAGTGAATCAACCAATAACTAAGTTTCAAAGAGAGAGAGAGAGAGAGAGGAACATGGAATTGAATCGATGAGAATCGTTGAGAGAGAGAGACAGGTCACGAGTGCTTGTGTGGAGCAGTGGAGGAAGCCATCGACTTGAAGGTCCCGTTGAGAGCGTGTGTTTTTTAGAGCTAAAAAATTGGCAATTCTTGACTTTTAGATTAAGAATTGGATGAAACGTATTTTTAATTCTGTGAAATTGTCTTTGAAATTATAATTTTAATTCCTTTGTGTTAACCAAGCCGGATATTTGAAAGGGAAAATCACACATTTATTTTAATTAAACATAAAAAATTCAAAAATAGAAGCTTCCAAACAGATTTGCAATTATAGAAACGCGCGTATATCCAAAATTAAAAAATGTTAGATTTTCATAATCGCGATATTTTCGCAAGAAAATCAAATCAAGCAAAAAAAGCCTTCAGATGTCTCTAGAGATCTCTATTAGAGATTTCTAGTGGTCTCCACCAAGGGTCTCCACTGGTCTCCATTAAAGGTCTCCAGGCGTCTCCAGTAGTCTCTACTGAAGGTCTCCAGGGGTTTCTACTGAAAGTTTTCAAGGGTCTCCACTAAAAGTCTCTAGGGGTCTCCACTAGAAGTCTCAAGAGTCTCCACTAGTCTCTAAGGATCTCCACTAGAGATTTTCAGAGTCTCCACTAGTCTCCAAAAAAGGTATTTGTAGGTCTTCCAAAGGTCTTTTGAATTAAACTGAATTATTTGTGCATATTAATTTTTTTTTATAAAAAAATTGATTCAATTGAAGATTTTTAATTAACTAATTTTTTCATGTTTATTAACAAGTTTTAATTGTTTTAATGATAATTAATTCGGTGCACAAAGATCTCCGAAGGTCTTCGCCCTATAGAAAATTAATAAAATTCAACAAACACAATCAAAGTATTTTTTTTTTCAAATTAAACCTGCACAAAATCAACGAAGGTCTTCAATTTAGTTTTTTTCTATAAAAAATAAAGAAAGCAAAGATAAGGTTTTTCTTCTCAAATGAAGACTAATCCTTAATAATGTCACCAAAATCTCGAAATTGCAATATAAGAAACATTAAGCCGCAAATTCAATATGAAACAACAAGATCTTGGAAAATTTCAACAATAATCAAGGAAAATTTCAACGAAACCCTAAATTTCAGATCTGGAGTGAAACCCATCGCCATCTCTTTGTTTTCGCTCATGACGGCGTCTAGTGTTTCGACCGCGCGAGTCTCTCTCCCATCAATGTTGTTTGTGAAGTTTAAATCAGGATGTTGCGACTAGTTTCAACCGAGTCACCCCGTCGATGCCATTGATAGTCTTCTCGATTCGCGAACAAAGGAGTGTCCAGAGAGGAACGAGAGCATAAGAGGAAGAGAGGACAATGGTGACAGAAGAGGAAGACAGAGAAATCGAAGAGGAAAGCGGTGAGGAGAGAGAGAGCCGAGACTCTGGTGAGACGAGAAACAATGGAGGAGAAAGAGTCAGTGGTGGCGCCAGCGGTTGTTTTGACAAGAAGAGAGAGAGAGAGAGAGTAGAAGAAGGAATCGAGAGAAGATAGGGAAGTGAGAAAGAGAACAGATGAGAGAGGAGAGGGGTGAGGAGAGAGAAACGAGGGAGACGAAAAAATGGGACTGAAACGATATTTTGACTTTATATATTAATTAGAGATGGTATTTTTTAGATTGAGTTTCAAAATTGTGGTATTTCTACAACTAAATTTGAGTATTTTGATATTGTAAGAAATATGAAATTAGTAGTTCTATTTGTGCAAAACTACCGTTTAAATTTGACACAGCTTAATTAATTCTATTTAAAATTGATTGGACTCAATTCCACAATTTCATAATTCTTTCTCTAATTTCGGGTTTGTCAAATGGGTCCTAATTTTTTTTCCATCGTTGCAATTAAAAAATACACTAAAACAGTTTTCAGATCTAGTAGATAACTTTCAATTTGTTTTAACTTTTAATACCCAAATATTTTTGTTAATAGCCAGAGAGAACAGTTTGACCTGTTGAGTGTAAAAGACCACTTCCTCACATGGAAACAGCTGTTCCGGTCAGTTTAATTAAACTGCAATAAGCAATCTAAATTTTTTTATGGCTGTAAAATTTATTTAGTACAGGTAGTACTTCCAATACAAAACTCAAATAAAACATAGAATACACTCTTGAGTAGCTCAGTATTGTGCATATGGTTGTTTAGAGAACATATGTATTGACAAACTCCATGGAGTCTATTCACTTCAGGTTCTTCTTTTTCCTCTAAATCTCCGAAGTCTAACATAAATTCACAACACATTTAATCCAACTTGCTAACGTATTGTCTGACCTTTTTTTTTCTTCCATTCTTCTTCAATCCAAATTTTCTGATTTATCTTTTGCTGTCAAATGGCTTCCTTAAGAAGATGGAAGACGAAGTCTCTATTCAAGTACCGTGTTTTCTTGAGCTTTTGTGGGAAAGACACCCGCACCAACTTAACAGATCACCTTTACAGGTCATTGGTGGACAGAGCAATTCACACGTTTAGAGACAACATCGGAATTGAGAAAGGGAAGGAGATAGATTCTGAGATCCAAGAAGCGATACACGATTCGGAGGGATCAATAATAGTGCTGTCTGAAGGCCATGCTTCTTCAAGATGGTGCCTTGATGAAGTTGTAATGATCTTGGAAAGGGAACCTAAAAGAAATACTAAACACAGGGTGGTGCCGGTGTTTTATCATGTGGATCCAGACCATGTTTCCAATCAAAGAGGAGCTTTCGCTCAAGCATTTGATGAACATGCAAAGAATTTTGGAGACGTTGTCAAAGGTTGGCGTGCTGCTCTAACAGAGGTTGCAGGTCTCGGAGGATTTGTCATCAAATATGGGTAATTTTCTGTCCAAAAACAATAATTCATATATTGTAATCAACTTTATACAATTAGACTCCATTAGTTCGGCGGAAAATGTTTTCTACTCATAAAAAATATATATATATATATATTTTTCAGAATATATATTGAAGGATTTAAAGAGGAGAAGATCATAATTGCAAAGACTAATTAAGAAACTGGTAAACAGAACAAACCTCTGGTTAAACTGGTCAAAATTTATCACAACTTGAATTTGACTCAAATATCCAAGAAATACGTTTGTCTTTCTTAATTTGGTTGATTTTTTTTCTCTAATTTTACACGAGAATTCGCATCTAATCTTTGTCTGGACAGTAAACGTAGGGACCTATTTATTTCAACTTTGGTATATAGTTTACTTGGCATTGTTTTTTGCTAGGTATGAGGCAGAGTTTATCAAAGAGATTGTCAGTGTTGTCGAAAGGAAACTGAACCCTTCACCACAATATGTCCCCCACTTCCTAATTGGCATGAATTCTCTAGCAGACAAGCTGGAGTTATGGCTCAAAGATTCATCTGATGTAGTAGATATATGCATAATCCATGGAGTGGACGGAGTTGGCAAAACGACTCGTGCGAAGCATGTTTTCAACAGGAACTACAGTGACTTCGATTGTGCGAGCTTCGTTCCAGATATCGAAGAAACTTTAAAACGACCTGACAGTATGCTTCACTTACAAAGGGTTTTTCTATCGAACATTTTAAGGAGGAGGATGGATCCAGTAAAGGGTGTCAATGAAGGATTAGAGAGGATTGAAGAAGCAACAAGCCACAAAAAAGTTCTAATCATTTCCGACGATATAAATGAAGCAAATCATTTGAAAGCAAGTCTCGTGATTAAAGATGGTTACACAAGGGAAGGAAAATCATCATAACAACAGCACAAAAAAGATTTTGTTCTTGGCGAAGCATACACTAGATTTAAAGTTGAGACGCTTAATGAAATTGACTCGTTGAAGCTATTCAATTGGCAGGCTTTTGGACAAATCGATATTGGACCACAACCCACGGCAGAGTACAGGGACAAACTAGTAAAACATTGTGGCGGGTCTCCGCTAGCATTGGAAGTTATGGCGTCCATGTTATTCGGAAAAGATACATTGGTATGGCGAGACCTGTTGCGGAAACTAGAAGACATTCCGGGGAGTATTATTCAAAAGACTATTAGACTAAGTTACGATTCTATGGACGATGAAGATTGCAAGAACTTTTTCCTCGACGTAGCCTGCTTCTTAGTGGGAGAAAAATTAGAGTATGGTATGAAGTTACTACATTTGAGTGGGGTGGGAATAGCAAGAAACTATCCAGTTTATCATTTATTAGATAGATGTCTCCTTATCATTGAAGGAGATGGACGCTTGACGATGCATCGACAGATCGGAGATATGGCAATTGAAATTTATTGCGAGACATCATTTGATCATCGACTACTACGTAATAGTGCTTGGTGGGAAAGAACCAATTTAGAAAAGATAATAGTATTACCATCATTATATTTATCAATTTTTTCCTAGTTTCTTTTTGGTCTTATAATAATTAATTCACTTTTTGTAGGAAACCACAGATCTTCTTCGTGACAAAGACAAGAGCTTAATTGGTTTTCAGTTAAGCAAGCGGAAACATGGAATAAGCAGATTGTGACCAACTCGGTGGCCCCCAATAGAAGTCAAGATAAACCATGAAATTTTGAACTTCCGGCTGAAGCGGATGCTATTCAGGATTGACGCACGATTATGTTGCCAGAAGAAGGTAGCTCTCAAATTCACAACATGAATCCAACGTGACAGGCGGTGCAATGTATCAAAACAGAGATGGGAGCTTATCATTTCTAATGAACAATGTTAATAAAATTACATGTTAGAATTTGGAGAACTGAGAATATAATCTCACAAGTTGATAATTTTTTTAAAAGTAATTATGTAAAATTTATTAAAGTCATATCCATGAAAATAGGGGTTAATAATACCGATAGTCACAAAAGTTTTCGCGTTGCTCAGATTTGGTCACAAAAGCAAAAAATGTTACACCGTTGTCACTATTTTTTTTTGCTTCAAGAAGGTCACTTTGGCCCGAAAACTCGACAGTCTGTACAGGCTGGAAATAGGCAGATCGCCGGATTGATCAGTTAGTAGTCACTATATATTTTTGGCTTCAAAAAAGTCACTTTGCCAAGAAAACTCGACAAGTTGGACACAAGTGGATCGCTGGAGCAGACAGTCAAGTTGGATCAGACCATTCATTAATTGTCACGTCGGTAAGAAACGTGTCCATGAGAATAGAGGTGGCACACTTACGTGACACTTTATGTCCAATCTGTCGAGTTTTCGGGTCAAAGTGACATTTTTGAAGAAAAAAATAATAGTGACAACTGTGTAGCATTTTTTTTCTTTTGTGACCAAACCTGAGTAACGTGAAAACTTTTGTGACCACCGATATTATTAACTCATGAAAATAGTGGCTGAACAAAAATTCTCACATAGTTATTCCACACAATGAGCAGTATGTTTTAAAGGGAATCATCTATATCTATATATTAATATAAAATGAAATACATAGGTTAAAAATTTAAAATATGGCATATATATTAATTAAAAGATTTACATGTGGCATGTACATTAACTAAAAATTGAGATGAAGATAACACTCCAAGAAAATAAAGAGAAAAACCTTGTGCAGTTACGTTAATATTCTTTGTACAAAAGCATCGGGGCGTCTATTAATATCATCTCTATCTCTACATCTCATAAAATAAGCAACACGAATAAAACATCTATATATCGAAGTATCCTGACAATTATCATTTCTTTGAAACAGCGTCTGTTTTACTCAAGGCAGCCAAATCATAGGAAATTGGTACACTTCTAACAGTTCTCAATGAACAAGGGAAAGCAACTGCAATTTTCCAACCCCATGAGATTATTACAAGGGTTGAAGGTCAGAAGCAATGACAGTCCTCTTCTTCTCCATGTACTTCTTTTTTCTCGGTATGTCGATCCCTTTTAAGTTTGTCTCATGGAACTGTAGAAGTGTTCTGCGCAACTCTACAAAGCAAAATTTCATTAAGAAGCTCCTTAGAACTCATGGGCTTTTCATAGTTGGTTTTATTGAAACAAAGCAACAGATAATTTTGGACTTTCTTATTAGGCGATTGTGGCCTACTTATGATTTTGGGGGTCATACTATTCCATCTCTGGGCCAAATACACATTCACTGTGTCCACAATGATGTTATAATTAGAAGGTACATTAACAAAATTTTGCAAAATGTATTCTGTTCAGACAACTTTCATATATTACAGATTTATAAGTGTCACTTTTCGAATTTACAGTGCAACTTTTCAAAACACACGACGTCTTGTTTATATGTTGTTGATTTCTTGTTGATATTTATATGTTGTTGGTATGTTGTTGATGTTTTCTATATTTGCAAAGTCAAAACGTTTTGTTTATATATTGTTTATATGTCAAAAATAACATATAAACAAAATATCAACAACATATAAATAATATATCAATAACATATAAATTACATATTTTTTTTATATATTATTTTCAACATATAAACAACATATAAATAAGATATCAATAATATATAAACAACGTTCAAACAATATATGAACAAGAAACAAAATACAAATAACATATAAATATTAACAACATACCACAAAATATAAATATCAACAACATATAAACAAGTCTGTGAATCTGTAATATTGATTAGTGAGTCGCGCGTTCAAAATTTAGAAAATGTGTTACGTAAATATGCAATTAATAATTTTGGGCTTTGTAAATATGTAATTGGCTCCCACAATGATATATTACTAAAACAAGCGGCCCACTTTTTAAATTTGGCCTAGAAAATCAATAATTTAGAACGTACTGCAGCATGTTTACTATTACGGATTCACAGACTGTCAAAAAGGCGCAAAACAGAGCAAACTAGCATCGACAACAACTGAAAATAGAGCAATCCAAGCAGACATCAAATTGAACAAAATCTCGATCGACTTTTGATTGTTTTGCTTCTTAAACAGATCAAAATCGCGAACAAGTAGTAACAAATGAAACAAGCCTACATTACATAAAATCTCCATATCTCTCCGCCGAACTGAACACAAAAGATTTCAACATATTTTCTCCATATTTCATCATTAATATTCCTGTGAACAACATAATATACAACTTCATATCGAAAAGCATATCGCACAACTCAGAGATTAATTTTGTTGAAAATTTTTTAGCGACCTATTTAAAACTTGTTTATATCATCCATTGTGAAACTAACTTATCTATCTTATTTAGAATTTGTTTGAGACTTGTTTAAAACTTGTTTAAGACTTATATATATGTTGTTTTTATGTTGTTCGAACGTTGTTTATATGTTGTTGGAATATTATTTATATGTTGTTTATATATCGTTGGAATGTTGTTGGTTTCTTGTTTATTTGCCATTCATATGTTAATATATGTTGTTTTTTAGGAGAGTTGTTAATATGTTGTTGGTTTCTTATTTATATGTTGTTTATATGTTGTTAGAATGTTGTTTATATGTTATTGAAAAGTTGTTTGTATGTTTTTTTGTTGTTGGAATGTTGGGGGTTTGTTATCTGTATGTTGTTTTTGAGTTATTTTTTCCTTATCTATATGTTGATTTATTATTTATACCTCGTTGATTTATTCTTTCTAACAGCAGGTGACTTTTTAGAAACATCAACACTCTTCATCTTCGTGGCCAACATCTCATCGTCATTATTAATGGAGGACTCCCGAAGATGCTTTTGACCTAATCGGTGTGACCATATGCACATCAGAATTCAGAGCACTAGATCTAAACTTCACCATCTAAAATGATTTTAAAAAAGTTAAAATAACCATAAAGCCAAAAGAACAAGAGAAACGAAACGAAGAACAACAAGCGAAACGAAGAACACTCACAACATCAATCAAGAAAAAAGAGCGAGAATGAAAACGGAATGAAATTGTAAGAACAACAAAGAAAAGTGAGAGCAAAAAAAAAAAGAGAAGAATAAAAGAAACAAGAGTAATGAAACAACAAAAATAGACCGATTTGACTATTAATCGATTTTGAAAATCCTAAAAAAATTAGAATTAAAAAATTATCATTTAACATTTGTAAATAGAAAAAAGTTAATAAAGGTTGAACACATGCCTCCAAAACTCAAAAAGACATGCAACATGAAGCTGAATTGTACTATTTTGTATAAAAGGTGAAAAGAAAAAAAGAAAATAGCTTCATGCATTAAAAAAGTGGCAGCTTGAATGAAAAAAAACACCATTGTAGATATATAATAAACATGAGTGGGCTTTGCAAAATAAATTTAAGAATTTATAGACAGTGGACCGAGTAATTCCCACACCATCTATTGGACGATCAATAGGCATTTGTTTGACTTGGAATTCCACCATCATTTCTCCCTCTTCTGTTTCTTCTGGGCTTCGTTGGATTTGTATGGATTATTATTGGCAAGCTCAATTGGCACGCATGGTTGTGATTTATGCAAGCAACTCTCCAGCGGGAAGACTCTTATTTTGGGAGACAATTCGACATCTTCTTAATTTTCGGGGTATTGTTTTATTATTTGGTGATTTCAATGAGATATTGCTTCCTAGTGATCGTATGAATTGCTCTTCGTTTACTCCTTCCATGCCGGCTTTTGCCGATTTTAAAGCCTCTTTGAATTTAATTGAGTTTCCATTACAGGGACGAACCTTCACTTGGCAAAACACCATTGCTCGATCTAAGATTGATCGATGATTTGTTAATGCTTCAGGCACTTCTTATTGGCCTTTAACATTTAAATTTTTTTGTTAATAGATCCGTTCGATGCGGCGAAAATTTTCAAGCAACTAAATTATTTTATTAATTCAGTGCCAAATTCATTTTTAATTTGAGAAATTTATTCATTTAGAGGCCAGAGTCAGAAACTTTGACGTTACAAAATTACTACTTAAATCATTCATTTGCACTGTTTAATATAGAAATTTAATTCAAATTCAATTCATCAAAATTTAATTTATAAAAGAATAATCATATTTTTTAAGCCCCTCAAATGGATTAGTCACATTGAACCGTAAATTTAAGAATCGCCAAAATACTCATAAAAAATCATATATTGCATCCATATAATACAAACTGATTCTGTCATGTAAAAAAAAATCCCATTATCTACATATATGAAAAAAGTGATTATACTGGATACTTGGTAAAGGGGAGCTTAATCTGGTGATTTCATCAACCAAATTTCTGCTGCTATATTTTCAATTTAAACAAATTTCTGGTACTTTTTATTTCTACTGTGTTATATAGAAATTTAATTTCATATTAATTTTATCGGCATATATTTGTCTATCTCAATCTACTTACTTACCCAACCATTCAAAGCTTTTTCATATTTTCTTCATCTCCTCGATTGTAAATCTTCTTTGTCGATGATATTAGTTATGGTCGAGTTCTTATTTTGTTATCTTTTTAGATTAACTTTAGGGTTTTTAATATTATTTTGTTTATTTGAGCCTTGAAATGACCTGTTATAAGATTCCCAATAAATTTCCATTGTTTTTCTTTTTCATTTTTAAATTTTATAATACTTAAAAATACATAAATATTCTTTCTTCGACCATATAAATTATTTGGATCAAAGAGTACTTTTTATCAAAATATAAAATTGAAAATACCTAAATAAATTTTTAATCAATTTAAGTGTTTTAGTTAAAATGATACACTATAATGGCATGGTTAAATATCATATTATTGGATAGCATATTGAGTAATAATAAATAATAATTAATTCCGCATCCATCAAATTATTCTCCAATTTTTATTTTAATTATTTTAACTTTATTTTAGGTTTTAAAAGTTTAGTTAAAGATTTTAAAAATTTTATTTTAGGTTTATTCGAAGTTTATTTAGGTTTGTTTGAAGTTTATGTGAAGTTTATTTTAGGTTTTTAAGGTTTATTTTAAGTTTATTTCTAGTTAAAATTTAAAACAAATTTAAAATAAAAAATGGAAAAAACAAGAAAATTAACTAGAAATAAAAAAATATGGACAGAAAATAAAAAAGGACAAAAAATAGAAAATTGTAAAAATAAATTAAATGAAAAAATGGACTGAAAAATTAAATTTCAGAAGAAAAATCTGTACGGAAATGTTGATGTCCGTACAAATCCGTACCGTGAATACTTTTTTGTGTTCTGGAAGGAATAGAGTGTCATACGGAGAAAAAATGAAATGTAGTGGCCACGCAGATTGTAATGAAATTTTTAAATGGTAAATTTTGTAAGTTGCCCGAGCCCTTGTCGTCCTTTTCAGATGGAGCACGGGGTTCGGCTAGGCCCCTTATCTCCTTTTCTGTTCAATTTGGCAGTGGACGGTCTTAAATTTCTTCTGGATAAAGCTGTTTGATTGGGCCTTATTGCTCGTATTAGGATTCCAAGTTTGCAAAATGATCTCAATAACCTCCAATTCGCTGTTAAATCATTCACTGCACTTCAGCTCAATTATCGAGTGGTAGCATCAGAAAATCAGCGCCTATACCATAACAATTGGCACTCAGTATCTCAATAAAAAATACAATTCTTTACTTGGTTAGCTCTCCTTAATCGGTTACCAAGCAAAACATTCCTTGCTAGGCGTGGTATGATCTCTGGAAATGATAATAGCTGTCTTCATTGCAATTGTTTGGAAACTCAAGAACATCTGTTGTTGCACTGCTGCTTCGCCTCCCAGGTTTGGAATAGTGCTACAGCAAGTTGGTTTTCATTGGGTCATGCCATGCTCTACTGTCTCCTTTTTCCAGCAGTGGATTAGCTTAGCTGAGGGAGTTTTGTCGAAAGCTTTTTGGACAACCCTTTGGAAAATCATTGCATGGGAAATTTGGAAGACTCTCAACCGGAGAGTTTTTCAAAATTCAACTTCAACTTCTTAGGAAGATATAGTATACACTTCATTTCACAAATGTGGCTTCTTTATTCATTGTGAATACAAAGATTTTGGGATTAATACATAACTTACCCCCAAACTTGTATGGTTTTTTTACTGTCACCCAGAAATTTTTTGACTATTCAATTTACCCCCTAAATTTACTTAAACTATCTCAATTACCCCCCGAATTTACTTAAATTGTCTCAATTACCCCCTAAACTTAATTTATCACAGGTTTATTACAGGTCTTCTTTTTATTTTTTTTTGATATTCTACGTTTAATAGCGAAAACTTTAAGGTAAATTAAAAAATTTTAGGATTCAAACACATTGGAAAAACCCTTAGTTTAGAGGATTTTAATAAGTTCAGGAATTAAATTGAATACTCAAAAAATTTAGGGTGATAGAAGAAGAAAATGTACAAGTTTGAGGGGTAAATTATATATCTTCAGATTTTGTTTACTCTAGCATAGATGTGTATAGATGTTCAGATTTTTTTTTTTACTTGGTTCCATTTATAATTGTACTCTTCACTTGCAGAGTTATCTTCATACATGATGTGGTAGCTACAGCATGCCACCTATCATATGAGTGTAGCTCTGTAAACTTTCCTGACCGGCCACTATTCTGATGGCTGTCTTTAATACAATTTACTCTTTTATTGATAAAAAAAGGCCTCTGATGCATACATGAATGAACTGAACGACTATGCAGGGAAGTCATTCATGGACAGGTTTAACTTGTGTTATGAACAAGTTGCATGTATGTGCCTTGAGCTTGTTCTTCATTCATTGGACCCTTTCGAAGGTTTCGATCAAGTTCACAATGATGCGGAGGATGCTGACTTGGAATGGAGAAACCTTAGGTTATTTAGCTAAATATTTTCTGTTGTATTGTTTTGACTAGAAGGGATTGAATCTGAAACATTACGTCAATAATATGCACATTTAAACCACTTGACTTAGCATCAAGTGGCTTTTCTATTTTATAATTGAATCAAACTATGTCTCTATTGCAGGAAAAGTTGATGATTTCAGGTCAAATTTATTGTCTGTTATCTTTAGCAAAAAGATGTTGATCTTTTGACTAAAAATACAGCCTTTGTGGGCTGATTACACAGTTTAATAAAATATTAAATAATTAGAGATTTAAGCTGGATTCTTGCTATTGAATTCGGTAATCTCTCATTATCTGAAAAATTCAATCCATATTGATGCCTTTATTGCCTTTTTGTTGTATTCGTTATTAGTCTATGGTCAGAATATTCCGTTAAGTGATGGCGTGGTAAAATTTTACCTACTTTCATCACTTTCAATTCCTTAACAAAAAATTATGGCAACGAATTAATCAATGTTAAATTAACAAACAGATTGAAACTTATTTTTTATTTTCAAAAATTATGATAAAATATTTTTATATTATCAAATGCCAGAATTAAAATTTTAGTTAGCTTTTCTTTCCAGATGTACATAAGAATCAAAATGTACTCCCTACACTTGAAGTGTTGGTGTTGGTTGAGTTGACAATTCAATCCTCTTAAGGTGTCTCGTTTAGGTATGCTCCCCAGTTCGAGTCCCAGGGAAGTCACATTTCTTGGGTAGGGGACATGCCTCTCTTTCCGAACGCAAATTAGTCTGGCGGTTATAACTTAAAGGTGTCTGATCTCGTGCAGAAAACCGTGTGGTTGAACCAAAAAAAATGTACTCCCACTAGAAATATTATTATTTCTTAATTAATTCTTGCAAATTCACTTGCTAAGAATATAAATATACAGTAATTTGGATTAATATATATATCAGTCTTATACAAGAGACCTCGGTTTTCATGACTCAAATGGATGCTTCCTCCATAGATAATGCGAGGCAAACTTTAATAAAGAGAAAATTCTTGCTGAATTTAATAAATAAATGAATTAAATTTTTGTCATTTCCGTTATTTAATTTAGACACCTTAAAAAAGTAATCAACTTGTGTCAGACATGCTTTTATATATATATATTGGTTAGAAAAATACTTTTTTTTTTTATTTCGACTCAATCTATTTTATATTATTTGGTTGATATGAAATTTAAGGCTAGTTATATCCACTTGTCGGTAACGTCCAAAAGAGGAAACTTGGTAATTACAGTAAAACTCCGTTAAGTAAACCTCTAGTCAATCAATAACCACCAACCGACTCGACTTACTTGGTAATTTAATATTTTTTTGTCTCATAATAATATATATTAATTATTTTTTATGAAAATTAAGAAATAATAATTCTAATAATTAAACTCATTTAATTTTATAAATTTTTCTATTTATATTTTTTGAGTAAATATATTGATAATTAATGAATTAGTTAAAAAAGAGATTAAATAAAAATAATATTATAATTTTATTAATAATAAATATAATAAAAGAATATATCTATATTTTGAAATATTTAAAATAAAAAATGTGTATTATTATGAGACGAAAGTAGTAAAATTTATGTAGGAATTTAATCTTGAAAAGTACTCAATTTTTACGATTTCATTTCATAAAAAGAAAAAAAAAAAAGAACATGGAAAGCAAAAGAAGGGTCTAATTCAAGAGAAGTTGGTACCAGAACTTGAAAATCACCAAAATTCAGCCTATTCACCAACACAAAATTGGGAAAAATCAGCATGCAAAAAGTCAATGCTCACTTTCTCTGGATTTCCCACTTGTAAATTGTTAACGAATCCATTGATACCTTCTAATTGATTTCCATTTTTTACTATTAACCGAAAATCCTCAATATAAATTTGAAAATATAATCATTTAATTATTTAGTTTCAAATAGTAAATAGTACTATTGTTTATGTTACAGTACAACTAAATTTAATTAGGTTGTGAAGTAAAAAAAATAGTAATAATATAGCAAGGCTCAGATTATGAAACAAATATAAGCTCCAAAAATTTGTTTTTTTTTTACAAGTAAAAAAAGGAAGCCGAGAACGACCAATAGTAGCATATCCTTACTGGACGTAACCATGCAGACATTACTTCTTCACTACGAAATGTTCAAAAAATCATAGCTAACCTCGGTCACTTCACCCAACTTCTACCATTTAGTAGCCTTACAAGATGAGCATAAATATTCTTAGAAAGAAAACAATATACAAGATAATATTACGGATAAGAGGAAACTTATTTTGTGATAAATATAATATATTTTATGCTGTAATTTTACCAGCAATGATTCTTTTTCATTTAACTATCATCATTATCAGTTATCACTAAAGTACATTTGCACTTTGTTTCACAATCCAACAAACGCTAACCAATCCCAAATAATAATTCAACCATAGGCACCCATGACATCTCAATTTGATTCAACATTAACCTTCAAAAAAGACAAAAACGAAAGAAAAAGTGACCTAAAATAATCAAAAAATACCTTTGATCCGGATAAGTCCAAACAAGGAAGGAAGGATCCCACAAATAACGCACAAATTAATAAAATCCAAAATGAGATAACGATTCCGAACAAGTCTACAACAACTCCTCTATACCAAATTCAAAATTAGACAGCACAATAATCCTTTTTTAAATATAATTGTGCGTACCAGTTCGGATATTCAACCAAAAAACACATTAAACATTATTTTAATACAATTTCGGAAGCAAGTGAGTTGATAAGAGACTCTCCTAACTTAATCGACATTGGGGTGAGGTTAGAGATTCAAACCTCACATGTATGCAGCCGTTTAAGATTTAAGGTCAAAATTTTGCCTACAACAAATGATTTACCTGATTCAAATGGAAATTAATATGAGCGCGATAATAATTTAAAGGTACCGTTTATAGTAGGTCATACAAAAAAACATTATTTTAATATTTTATCCAACCGCCGCCGGCTGTTAAAACATTTCCATCTCTGTTCGGTGGACTCGACCCAAACTAGCTTCCGCCTACAAATACAAAAACTAATCTAATAAAGTCAACGACCATCTACAACACAACTACTATATATATTATTTGTATTAATTTAATTTGCTTGCCTAACCTATTCTGGAACCGAACCAAAGCCACTTCACGATTACGCATTAACAACCAGAACGAACATTTCATTTCATTACAAGCCTGTAACCCCTTCTTCTCCACCAACCGTACCAAAGAAAAACAACAACTTATAGTCTCTGATTTGGTTTTCGTTTCATTTGTTTCAGGCAAATTAATCTCGTTTTAGTTTTAATTCATGGTGGTATCTCCTCAAGCTTTCCCGCCAAGAAAACGGCGGCCGTCGGCGGGAGATTTCATGCCTCCGAGATTCTCCGACCAGAACCTCGTACGGTCTCTCCTAGTCCTGACCCAAGAAATCTCCTCCCTCAAGCCTCCTCAGTTCCTCCTTAGACGACATTGCGTTTCAACGATTCGAAAAGCGAAGCTTTTGGCAATCTTGTGCGACGAGCTACTCCGGAATCCGATGCCGTTTCTTTCTCCGGCGCTTCTTTGCTTGGAGGAACTTTACATAGTGCTTCAAAGAATCAAGATATTGATCGAAGATTGCTTCAATGGAAGCCGCATGTGGGCTCTATTCCAACTCGAATCGGTCTCTAATAACTTTTATGAGGTCGTAACCGACTTATCCACTCTTCTTGATATTCTTCCGGTCAACGAGATGGGTTTAACCGACGACGTCAAAGAACTCTTCGTTTTGATACGGAAGCAATGCGCCCAAGCGACTGCTATTGTCGACCCCAGCGACCGTGAGCTCCGACGTGACGTCTTCTCCATGCTCGACCAAATCAAACGACAGATCGTTCCCGATCAACAGTATCTCCTTCAGATATTCGAGAAATTAGGACTTCAAAATTCTTCCACTTGCACAGACGAGATCGAGAGTCTCGAAGAGGAAGTCCGAAACCAATCCGACGACAAATCCAAATCCGACGCCGTCGCACTGATCGGACTCGCCCGTTACGCCAAATGTGTGCTCTTCGGTGCATCAACGCCGAATTTCGATTCACGGCTGAAGAAAATCGCTTCGGAGGCGAATATGCCGGCGGATTTCAGGTGTCCGATAAGCCTTGACATGATGCGGGACCCAGTCGTGGTGGCGACGGGACAGACGTACGATCGGGAGTCGATTACACTGTGGATTAAATCTGGGCACAACACGTGTCCAAAGACAGGTCAGAGCCTGGCCCACACCAACCTCTTCCCTAACTGTGCTTTGAAGAATCTGATTGCCATGTGGTGCCGCCAACAGAAAATTCCGTTCGGAACCGTGGAGGGCAATAACGGCAGATTTAACGGCGCCGTCATAAATAAGGCTGCTCTTGAAGCAACTAAGATGACCGTGTCATTTTTGGTGAACAAGTTGTCGTCTTCTTCGCAGTCTATGGACGAGGCTAACGGCGTCGTTTATGAGCTTCGTGGTCTTGCCAAAACAAATTCGGGTTGTCGAGCTTTTATTGCCGAAGCTGGAGCTATTCCTTTATTGGTTCGTTATTTAGGCTCGGATGTAGGTTCGGGGCTGCCGAGCCTACAGGTCAATGCCGTGACAACAATTCTTAATTTGTCAATATTGGAAGCAAATAAAACTCGGATTATGGAGACTGACGGAGCGCTTAAGGGCGTTATCGAGGTGTTACGATCGGGTGCCACATGGGAGGCGAAAGGGAATGCTGCGGCAGCTATATTTAGCCTATCAGGAGTGAACTCGTATAGGAAACGATTAGGGAGGACGACACGTGTCCTAAAGGGATTAATTGAATTGGCTAAATGTGGGTCCGCTAATTCGCGGCGAGATGCAATGGTGGCAATTTTGGCAATCGCTGCGGATAGAGAGACTGTTGGGAGGTTGTTAGAAGGTGGAGTAGTCGAAATGGTGGTGGACGTGATGAATGTGTTACCTGAAGAGGCGGTAACGATACTTGAGGTGGTGGTCAAGAAAGGTGGGCTGGTAGCAATTGTCGCGGCTTACAATGCGATAAGAAAAGTTGGGTTGTTGCTGAGAGATGGATCGGATACAGCTAGAGAAAGCGCGGCGGCTGCTTTAGTGACAATTTGTCTAAAAGGGGGCTCGGACACAGTGGCCGAATTGGCGGCGATTCCGGGAATTGAGAGGATGGTGTGGGATGTGATGGGCACGGGAACGATGAGGGCTAGAAGAAAGGCGGCCACTCTTATGAGGATCCTTCGGAGATGGGCTGCAGGTTTGGATGTTGGTTTTGTGGATGAGTACAGTTCTAGTGTTGTCACTGCCGGTGTTCGTAGTTCATCAAGACTAGTGGCGAGCTCGCACTAGTGCTGCTTCTATTTTATCATTTAATTGTAAAGAATTATTAGTTCAAAAGTTTCTTCTTTGATTTGCATATATTGCAAGGCAGCCAATGAATTTGTAATTAATTCATTGATCACAAAATCATCTTCGGAAGTTTGTTTGTTTCAAAACACAAGCAAGATCCAATAATCCGAATCTACATATTCTCTATCTTCTTCTTTTTGTTATAATGTTATCCGTTGTCCGTTAAATTCTATATTTTTTTAACCAAGCCCGAATTATGCACAATTATTTTATTTTTTAATTATATCCTGATGACAATGATATTGAGAAATATTATAAGCTGTGCGCGCTTCAATTAATTTACTTAAGGCAACAAGGTGATTGATCCAACAAAAGATTAGGATAACTCATTTATCAAGATAAGTTACTGAGTTTTGGATAGTGACTAAAAAGACAAAGATCAAACACATACTTTTTATCTCAAAGATAGACATATAAACATCAAAATATGATCCAAACAGATTGCATAAGACCAATCAAAGCAAACAAAGCGTTTTTCTGCATTTAACATCAGCATTTTTCCTAGTCAAAGCAAGTGTTTTCAATGTTCTTCTAAATCTCTGTCCTTATCACCAAACAACACCAATTGGAAACACACCGTTTTATGTATTGGCCGGCCTTTCATATATGAATACAACCTTGTAGCAGAAGAATTCTCCGCCAAGCACCGAACACGAAAACCTGTCAACCGTGTGAAACTTGCTGTCTTGCAATGGTCAACAAGACAGCCCAGAGCTGGTCAGATTATATGTCCGATTTAACAAAGAAAGTCAAACCGACTGCATTAAGACACGTAAGTATGCTCTTAGCAAGAACCTTCAAAGTTGCTGACTTTCATCAGAAGTCTCCTCTTGCTTACACCTCCATTTCTAGTATAAATCAAATAACTTCAAAACAAACACATCATTTCTTCCTCTTCATCAAGCTCTGCTGGGTTCATCTTCAACTTTTTTGTTTTTTGATAAATCGGAAAGCAAGTTGTAGACTCAAAGTATTTTTGCAAACTGAAGACTACGACATCAAGGAAGGATAAAAAGCTGCTAATCTTCGATGATAATGACTTGGAGAAGTTGTTCTAGTGGTGCCATCAGGAGGCTTGTCTTGCTAGTTATTGTGGTTACATTCATGGTTCAAGTGTCGTACGGCAGGCCCTTGTGTGGGTCTCTATCTGTGGAACCTTCAGGCCCAAGCCTGGTTCAAACCGGACGTGACATTGATGTGCCAAGTGCAGAACGAATTGGTAGCAAGTACCGACCATTGTTGCTTAATCTTCTTCCGAACGGGAAGTTGCCTCCGTCAGGACCTAGCAAACGGACCAATAATGTTCTTAATTAACTGATTCTTTCATATGTAAATTCTGTTATTTATTAGAGTTTTTTAGTATTCTTTTCGCAACAAAAGAGGTGAAAAGTTTTAGTATTGATGTTTTTTCCTTGACGAATTATGTTTTACCTTATAAAACGAGAATAATTGCACGATCATCGACAATTTTTCTTTATGACGATGACATCGTATATTTATTCTTATCATTCTTATGTTCATTACAGGTGGGAGACTGGAGGTTTAGGTGAGTTGTTAGATTGGTAGCTTTTGGTAATTATTTTTTTGGGCGAAATCCATGACAGTTTCTGAGCTTTGGTATATTCTCTCTCTCAGTCCTTGTTGGTTTTAAAATAACCGCTTCAGTCTCTTACTCTTAACTCCGTTAGTTTTTCATAACAGAAAAAATAAAAAGACAAATTTACCCTCAAACTTAAATTAAAACAAACCAAACTTAATGATCAATCCTTAACCCAACCCAAAACTACAAACTTTGTTGAGTTCGGTTTTGATGATGATGAATGCAAAACATCCACGAAAGAGTTGCAGAAGTGCAGAATCTCTGATATGCATCAACAACGCACTTTATTCACTTATAACACACTTTGATCATGTGTAAAATGACATTAAGGAGCACTAATGTGGAACCAAGGGACGTTGAAGAACGTTAAATGAATAACAATTAAATGCAATGGCATTAACACACGTTGAAGACTATCAACGCATGTTGTCAAGCTCTCAATCTATATGAAGCTTTAGTGTATGACCTAAGCCCATTGAGGAATGAATCAAGGCGCGTAGATGGATTAAAGGTGCAATCTTTGATGAACTGATCTAAGCACATTAAAAAGGTGTTATGCACGTTGACGATGATAAGATGAGGACAAAGCCAAGACACTCCTCGGAATTCAAAATTGAATGTTCTCTGAAATGCTGACGTGTTATCAAAGGTGTGATCTTGAAATGAATCCGATAATGCACGTTGAATATGAACAAAGCACGTTGAAGAATCATTGGGTAAATGTGCATTTTCTGGAACAAAGATCAACACAAGTAGAATGAGTCACAAGGCACGCTAATAAGATGATCAATGCACGTTGAAAGTGACTAAGGCACGTACATTCCAATTCTTTCAAGGCAGTGGCTACTGAAGTTCTTGCAAGGAGCGTAGAATGGCTATCAAGAAATGCAGAACTCATTTGGACTAAACCACAATGTGCGTAGATATTGTACAATACGTTGTTGAAAGTGTCGTCAATTAAATCAAAATTTTCCATCCTCTCACAACGGCTACTTTGAGGCTTCCAACGGCTATATTTCTAAGAGTAACTATAAATAGAAGTCCCAGAGCAGAAAGAAGACAAGAGAGTCATTTGCTATACTTTGCTATTATTGTTTCTCTCTTCTCTACCTTTCTAATGCATTTAAGCTATTTACTTGCTATCATATTGTTGGGTTTGTGTGAGCTTTAATCAGTTAAATCTTTGGGTTAATTTTGTATCAATCAAAGTTGTTTGCTTGGGGTAGATAGGTTCCCTTGTTAAGCCTTAGAAAAAAAGAGTGGTTGCTAGTGAGCCTTAGAAAACTAAGGTATTGGTTTGCTAATTGAGCCCGCAAAAACTAGTAGTTTGGTTTTCTAGTTAAGCCGCAAAACTAAAGGTTTGGTTTGCTTGTTTTGTCCTGAAAACAAGTGGTAATAGTTTTCTAGTTGAGCCCCAAAAAACTAGGGTAACAGTTTTCTTGTTGAGCCTGCAAAAATAAAGTATAACGGTTTTCTTGTTAAGTCCGCAAAAACAAGTTTTGTAAACGGTTTTCCTCCACCCGGAAGTGAGGATATAGTGGATTGAAATTCTCTAATGGATCTAAAGGAGTGGGCATAGGTCAATAATGACCAAATCACTATAAATATTAGGTTTTGATTTCTCTCTCCCTTTTTCTCTTTATTTTACATTTGATTTATATTATTGAGAGTGTTGATAGGGTGTCAAACCCACCAAAATATAATGAACATTTTCAGACAAGTTTTGTGTATAGCAGTGAATATGGTCGATCCACAGAGATTGGTAAAATTTATTTACTTGTCGAAAACAAGAAAACAAAATATAGAATATAAACAAGAAATGTAGTGAACGAAGATTAAATATCCAATCAGACAAAAATAGTAAATTAAAGTATATAGAATTGAAATGCACTGAACAGAAATCAATAGAAATAAATGCCTAGCCAAGGTATTTCATCAGTTCAATTCTTTCAGTTGATCACAGACACGAAAGATAAATATCAAGCATTCGAATAGACAGAGTTGTAGTTAACAATGACTCACTCAATTAACCAATCTCTTCTTACTTAATCGATAGCATCGGGATGCCATGCAAGGTTTAATATATAGCAGCAGTAAGAACCAAAGAGACCCCTATCTTAGCCAGTGAAATCGAAAATGTCGTAAATCATTTAAGCCAGATTATTCAGTTCCATAACAATGAACAATGTCCAACCACATAAATTCACATTAGTTGTTACTTAGATTAGGACTAATGTGACACACTATCAATCCTAAATAATAATTTATTATTTCAGTCAATCAATCAATGAGCTCTTATTAATCAACCACCAAAAATAATAATAAAAGAACTAAAACATAGAAACTGAATAAATACTTAAAATACTTAATAACATATAAAAATGTAAGTCTCACAACATATTAGAATCGAACCTTGAAAATACCTCGACTAGAGAATTTTTTAGCTACTCAATCTAAGAAGAAACATGCAAAATATGGAAGAATAGAGTTGATGGGCGTGTTGCCCCCTTACAGCAATCAAAAGCCTATCAAATAATGAGTTTAAGAGAGTATTTATATGTGCTCCCCTCAAACCTAATCCTAATGTAAATAATATTGATAAAGTAATAATAATAACCCTATGTATTGTTCCATTAGGTCAGTAGCCTTCAAACACATCCATGATGCTAAAAACCGAGGCCCAACAGATTTTCAACAAGGTTTTTAACTTGCTAAAAATCTATTTCACCCCCTTCTTGGATTGTCATTCCATTGCTTATTGGGACCGAATACATCACTTACAAACTTAACCCAAAACCACACTCACTCTCTCAAATCCAAAACCACAACTTAACTTAACCCAAAACCACACACACTCTCTCTTTAACCCAACACCACAACCTAACCGAACCATAAACGAAACCATAAAACCTAAACCACCACTCACAGACCCATTTGTTCATCATCATCTTCTTTTACTTCTTCTTCTTCCATCAAAATGCCGATCTTTCTTTCTTTCTCTCTCTCTCTCTCTCTCTCTCTCTCTCTCTCTCTCTCTCCAGTTTCGTTTCCCTCTCTCGTCTCCATATCCGGTCTGTTCAATCTTGACGAATCCATTTTTGCCTCTTCGTGCTTTGGTCTGTTGATTTTGGCTTCGAGTTCCACTGCTTGCGTCGTGTCGTCGTCGTCTCTCTCTCTCTCTCTTTAATTCTGTAAACCACCGACGGGATCTCTCCACCCCGTCTTATGTCGCAAAGCCTCATCAAACCCACAAAGCCTTCATAGAGATATATCTCTCTTTCCATTTTAATAAAACTGGGTTTTGAATTTAACAATTTACATTAATCGATCAGAATAAAAATGAAAGTTTACTCTGTAGTAACTACGGTGCAGCTCATTTCTTCAGGTTGCGCTGCCACGTGGCAAATGAGGATGGAATGGGTAAGGACTGGCTCCTATTTTCTGTCTTTGTATGGCACATGAGGATGGAATTGGTGAGATGCATTAGAGTTGTAGGAGAAAACAAAACACAAATGCATTAACACCTACCAGCGTAGAGCTCCAAAATTGCCAAATGGGTAAGCAATGTCAAATGGGTTTTGTTTGTTTCTCACCAAAAATATTCTTTTGTTTTGCTCTAATTGAAATTTGGAGAATGCCAATAGAAGAAGAGTTGTGAAGGTTGAGTTCAAAGTACTGATCTCTTTTGCATGACAGAGAACATAAAGGCGGTTTGGGAGGAGATAGTGAGAGAGAATCAGGTTTAGGAAAATAAGTTAGAGGAGGTTGAAATTGGTGGTTTGTGGATTTTTTGGCCACGGAGATGGACGAGCCTTGCTTTGTTTTCTTAGCTTGGATTTTGCAATCAATTTGGATTGTGTTTGTCTGCAAAAATAGTATAGATTATATGGTTTTGATTTCATAGTGAATATGGATTGCTTTGTCTGCAATTTTGATTTTCTGTTTATTGAATTTTGATTTCAAAGGTTGAAAGTGCTAAAGAAATTGTGATGCACCAATTGAGAGAGAGATAGCTGTTGAGAGAGGAAAAAAAAGGCGTAGAGAGAGGGAAAAAACACAGAGGTGGTTTTGGGTGTTTGGTTTGCAAGAAAGTGAGGGAAAGGGTAATTTCATAATAAAAAAACGTGTTTCTTTTGATCTATGTTGCCACGTCAGCAAATCTGACGTGTCCGTTTATTTTAACTGTTGAAAGTTAGGAACGAGGATTAGAGTGGCTATTTTAGAACTAACAGGGACCGGGAGAGAGGATAGGTCACAACTTAGGGACCGCCGTGGATTTCACCCTTAATTTTTTTGCTTGAAAACTTTGGAGATATTTATTTGGAGTACAATGTAAATTGTATAAAAAAATCTACATCTAAGCAAATGTATACTCTCATTACTTCTTAATTATACGATCTATTTATACAATATACATTTATCAAAATTACCTAAAAAACACTTTCATTAATAACTAGTAAAAATGAGTAATAGTTCCAAGATTTTGAGATCTCCAAAATCATCTCAAATTTATAAGATTTTAAAATAGGGACAATTACACAAAAATACGGCAAAAAATTGACAAAGTACACATATATAGCAACATTGAAAACCATTACAGAAATGAAAACAAGGAAAAAATGCAATTTCACAAATGATAGATTTTCACCACTTTTTGACCGCGCGTTAGAAATTTGACCACGCGTCAGAAAGTTTGACCACATACCAAAATGAGTACAAAACGAGAATAAATTGTTCTCAGTATTGCGGATACAAAAAATGAGTACAAAACGGAAACAAACTGTTCTTAGTATTATAGATACGAAAATGAGTACAAAATAAGTGCAAAAAGATAACAAATCTAGAACAAACGAGTACAAAACGAGAACAACACAAATAAATGCTTACAAAATGTTGTACCCAATGAGTATAAGACAAAATTTAAAGGACTATTTTAATATTTTTTTATTATTTGATAAAATTATGTGAACAAAATGAGCACAATACCAACAAATGTTTACAAAAATGTGTACCAATTTAATTTTATTCGAGTTTTTATTAAATTTTTATGAAATGTAAATAAAGAGACAAACATGTATAGAAATGTGGAAAAATCAATTTTTGAGATTGTTTAGTTGAATTCCATTTAGTTTCCAAATTTAAAACTATTGTTTTAAATAATTAAATGAAAATATTTAGAACTTTTTGTAATTATTAACAAACTGAAATTATATTCTTAGGTGCTATTTTATAATTTTACAAATTAAAAGGGAAACCCTAGTCGCCTCTCTATCTGTCGTGGCCCCTTTCTCACTCTCTCTCTCGCTCTCGCACCATCTCTCTCTCTCTTTCATTGTCGGTCGCTCTCGCTCTCTCTCGATCTGCAACAAGTTGGTTGTAGTTATGCAACAAGTCAAGGTCGTCGCAAACTCTGGAATCTCTGACGAGATGACGACGAAGAAGAGAAAAAATGAGGTGCGACTGTGGCGGTGAAGTGTATGTGCGCCCGCATGAGAGAGAGAGAGAGATGAGAGATGGAGTGTGTGGACAAAAGAGAGAATCGAGAGGTGGGGTGAGGTTGAGGAGAGAGAAATCGACAACTTGAGAGGAGAAGAAAAGAAGATACAAAGGCGCGTGAGACATATATGAATATTTTATTTCAGAAATTACAATACCAATTGTTATATTAGAGAGACTATAATGCATCATATGTTATATATTTAAAATTTAAATGTCTAAAAAAGACATGTGATGTAATTTCCTCTTTAAAATACGAGACTGTTCATGTTGGGTGAAAATTGAAGCTTGTCCCATGTTATCTCAAATTTTTGGAACAACGGAATGGTAAATAAAACGTGTCAAGCATTTCTCAAATTTTATGTTGGCCCGTCTGGAACCCAACTTTTCTAGCTTTTTCGTAAGAGTTGCGTGCTGTAAAACTGGGTGATGAGGAATGGGCTACCCCGCCTAGATCCAATTTCAATTGCGGCCACTTGTCATTCTGGGCTTAATATACCAACAAGAATACAAGACCAAGCAAGTTTTGGCTACTGCAAAACAAAGCTCTCATTTCAAACAACATAAAAATGGAGTACAACTACGACCAAATTTATATACGCATCTCAGTTGGAGTTGGCATTATGGATAACTACACATCCATGCTTCATTGACTTTTCTCTTTCTTGCATAATTCCAACCTATAACTTAGTCTGTTCAAATAGTTCGGTCCCCTGTTATTGTTCGCAGTGATATTCAACAGGTCAAACCTCTCTAATTTGTTCTCTTCCAATCAACACATTATGCAGGGACCAGCTTGAACTTTATAAAAAAAAGAAAAAAAAAAAGAGAAACTCAGAAACTACATTGCATGTTTTTATAGAAAAAGTTGTGTAACTGGACTATCTATTCATTTTGTCTCCTGGGGAATATATTCACACTATATATGTTCACGTCATGATCTTTATAATTTCAGGGAATTTTTTTTTACCGTGCAGGGAATGTGTTTGTTTATGTTTGCATTAATTAGTAGGTTAAGCAGTTTTAAATTAATTATAACCCAATTAATATGTAAACTTTAAGGGTGCAAGATGGTGCATTTAATCTCCTAGAAGTGTGGAATACATCGATTAGTTTCTATGCTTCTCAAATAAACATTAAAAGGTTCTAATTGATTTTTTTATGCTTTTGTTTATATCTAAAGTGCTTCATGTATTAAAGAGTCTTGAAAGTACTTATTTAAGGGATTTTTATTAAATT
>CAODLS011034408.1:0-10300 GCA_948243855.1 Flueggea neowawraea
TGTTATGTTTGTAACTTGTATATACTACATTTATATTATGTTTATGATTTATTTATACTATATTTGTAACTTGTATATCTTTTATAGAGATGCAGAACATACAAGTATTAGTGTTACAATTTGTTTATGTTTTGTTTGTAACTTGTATATCTTTTACAATTTGCTTGTGTTATATTTGCGGTATTTTCGAACTATCTTCAAAACTGTTTATGTGTCGTCCCTCACTGAGATTGATCTCATCCCCACCCCTCCTAACATTTTCAAGTACACTTTTGGCATTCAATACCTGTTTAGCTTCTAGTACTCAGTGAGACATTCTTTTGATAGCGAGTGCCCTTTTTTGTTGGGTTATGTATATTTTGTAGTAGAGTTTCATACTGATTAGTGTTGGGTTATGGGATTTATGTTTTGTATTTTGACTTTATAAAATTACGCTTTCTTTTGTTATAGATATACATATTTGTATATATGTATATATTTTTTCTTATATATATATATGTACATTTTAAATTATAAATTATTTTTAATATTTATATGTAATGATTTAATAAATGTCTTTAATAATTGAATAGTCTGGTTAGAATATCTGATCTCCAAAGTTTGTGCAAGATGGGTCAGGTTTCCTTAGACAATTTATCTCGTACGCCGATCATAGTCTGATTTTGGGTCGTGGCAACAACGGTTGACACATTTCAAATTTTGTAAAAAGTCTAAATGAATTTCACAATAATGCATACACTTAATGAATTTTTAAATGCAATGTTTTTTGCTTCACAAACAATTGCACAAAGTGGACTATTGCGAGTCATTGTAAACCATTGTCAAGAAAAAAAAGGGAAAATATTTTTTTTGGTTCACAATGTACATACAAAAATTATTTTTGCTAAACACAACATAACCACAACTTCAGAATTTTATCAATAATTTTGCAAGACAATAGACTAATATTGAAAATTTAAAAGTTAAGGGCTGATTTTACAAAATTTGGAAACTTCAAGGACTAATTTCAAAAAAACCCTAGTTGCTTGCCACTGCCACTCTCCTTACAAACATAAGCCCCATCGCTACGCTCTAATCACATTGACTCTTCGCCGCCTTGCTCATGGATCTCCATCGTCGTGCTCCAACTGTCGCTTCTCTCGCTAGGGTTCGCATCTCCGCTGCCACTGCAAGATTAGATTTGATGCGACAACTCTTCTCTCTCGTCTTCTCTCTTACGCTACCATAACGCTTCCTCTTGCGTTTCAATTTTGGTTGCGTGGACATAGCAGGACGAAACACGGCGGATAAGAAAGAGTACGTTAGGAGAGAGAACTGTGATTGATATAACGAAGGAGATGAGAGAACCGAGCTAGAGAGAGAAAGAGGCAAGCAACAGAGGAGGGAGGGTGGACGGGAAAGGGAAATTAGCGGTTAGGTTTTCGGATGAAAGAGGAAGAGAGAGAAACCGTAGAGAAAATGTGGATCTAGGGTTTGGATAGAAGACAAAAAGTGAAAGAGGAAAAAAGAGAGAAAAAACAAAAAATAAAATGAAAAATTTAAATTTATATAAAAATTAATGTATTATTTTTAAAAATTAGTATTAAATATATGATATTTTTAAAAAATAAATAATAAAATTGATATTGTTTAGAATTGGAACTGTTATTTTTAAAAATCACGCCTAATTAACACTACCATAGAACTCTTTCACTTCCACGGCTAAACAGACGAGGACGATCCCACAGCCGATTCCCGCTCAATTTATCGTACCCATCATCAAGAAGTTCGCCACTGCACACATCGTCGCTTGTTGGCTTTAATCCTTATCGATTAATTGATGATCTCACAATCCACTCTCTTCTTTTGTTTCCTCTTCCTTCCTTCCAAAAGCCTTTTCTTTTCACAATTCCTTCTCCTTTCAGTTTCGGTAATTTCTGTAACTTTAAGTATTGCAAGTTCCAATTTTTCATCCAGAAAGGCAAGAATTGTGGTATGGCAGAGAGCAGAGATGAAAGGTGTGATATTTTCTTTTTGGTTTTCTTTTTTTTTTCAATCATTTTCTTTTTGGTTTTCAACTGAACTTAATTGTATATTTATATGCGTGTTTTTTTATAAATAATTTTATATTGAGTTTGGGTGTGTTTCTGTTGGCAGATTAAATATGCTGACAGGGTCTGCAGTTGAGTTGGAATCACCAATGGACTCGGTGAGTCGTTTTTACAGAATTGATGAAAACCCAATTCAGGCGGGATTTAATTGTCAGCAAGTAACCATCCGTACAGTTACTCAGTCTTCTCCTTCTCCTTCTCCTTCTCCTATACTGTCATGTGTAGCCAAGACTCCTAAGTATGATCATGTTTTCACTAATCCCAGTTACTGATTTAGATTCTATTCAATCAGAAGCGTCCAAGATCCTCCAGGACGTCCATATAGTAAGAGTCTATGAGTATTCACCTCTATTTGAAATTTTTATCATTGATTTTTTCTTGCTTTAGTGGATTGTGCCTGTGCATGTTTTTTAACAAGAAGGGTTGGAGTTAAAGTATCTAGATAAGCTAAAAGTTTCTTCGTTTTGGTCTGAATGTTTGAGGTGTTGTGTTTTTTGGACTATATATGCTTTGGAGCTTTCATATGTATGACTGATAAGTTATGTTTTTGTTTTAATTTTGTCCCAGTCTGCGCGGTTGATGCAGGATTTCCTTGAACTAGCTACAGAAAATACAGAGAAAGATCTCGAAAATTGTGGGGTTTCTTTTGCTTTCCTGGTAAGAATCATGTTCTGGATCATGATTTTTAGAAAAGAAACATGTAGTTCTGCGTACAGCATTCACTTCCGTCATTGATTCTTTTGCTGTCATGGATATCCCTATGAAACGATCAGGAATAATGTCTTAGTAATGATCTTCTGCATTCTATTCATTTGAACTATGAATCTTCATTCTGTGTTTCCTTGAATGCTAATTGCTAGTACAATAATTTATAATCGGACCTTACCATCTGTTGTTTGATCAGGAAAATGGGACCTATTATGTTACAACTCTCATCATACCCAAACAAGAATCAACTTTCAATTCTGTGAGTTCCTGCATATTTAAAACTAGTGCTAAGGTATCAATTGCTATGATTTAAGGGGGTCATCTTTTGATTGTTAATTATGATCATGAACAGTGTGAGGCTATAAAAGAGGAGGAATTTTTCGGTATACAGAATGAAAGGTCCTTATGCCCTGTTGGATGGATCCATGTATGTTTCTTTAATCTTAGTTTCTCTTATGGCTAATCAACAAATCGCTTATATGAGAATTTTTAATATATATATGAGATGCAATTTTTTTGTTTTTATTGTTTACAGACACACCCTTCTCAAATTGTTTTATGTCATTGATAGATCTGCAGTCACTATTCATACCAGGTAAATCAAGTCGTTGTGGTTCCATTTAACACCAGTTGATGTTTTTCTTGCTCTCTCTCTCTCTCTCTCTATATATATATATGTATCTGGTGAACGTGGTGCAACTGGTTATGCAATTTGCAGAGGGAGTTTAGCAAACATTTGGTTAATGAACGCAACATTCTCTTCAGATACTTACCAAAAAAAAAATTCTCTTCAGATAGCTGAAAGTTCTTTAAACAGGAGAGAAATGACACAAATTATATAAAACAAATTAGTTATAGATATTTTATGCAATTGGTTTGCCAGCATCCAATATCTGTTCTTTCACTTCCTTCGTACAGCAAATATGCTTAGAAATTTTAAATCGTTTCTTCTTTCTGGTTTCAGGTAATGATACCAGAGGCCTTTGCCATTGTCATGGCTCCAACTGATACCTCAAAGTGAGCGAGATTTTTCTTGTCAATGGCCATTCATTTACAATTTTTTAGCATTTCCATTTTGTGTCCGTCTATATTCTATCATAGCATAGTTCGTCCACAAGTTCGGATGTTACTTTTTAGCAGTATTTGTTGCAAAATGAAGTAGTCTATAGTTGCCAAAGTGTTTTTTTTGTTGACAGAACGAGTTGCCAAATTGATTTCATATAAATAATTACATAATTATGACAAGATTTCCTACAAGTATGGTTTGTAGTAATTTCATTCCAATGTTTTATTAACGGGTGCAGGAGCTATGGAATATTCAGGCTATCTGACCCAGGTGGGATGAGCATCCTGAAAGAGTGCCAGGAAAAGGGATTTCACTGTCACGAAGAGCCAGCAGATGGAAGCCCTATTTTTGAGCAATGCTACAATGTTTACACAAACGCTAATCTGAGGTTTGAAATCTTTGACCTCCGGTGAAAAAGTTCAATTCATGTGCAGAGAGCAAAGAAGCATGAAATAACTTGCAAGAACTTGGGTTGTTACCGATAAGCACTGCGGATATTTGTATAGCAAGTTTACATAAGTTATAGTCAAATGTAAATAAGTCTGATAATATCATGTGCATAGCAATAAAGAAGGCTACTAATTGCAGGGGTGGGAATTCATCATCTACAGGTGTACACATGGCTACCGTAATTGTAAATATATGTCAATTATGTCTTGTTACAACCGTGTTATCATGTTATAATGACAGTAATTAGAATTGCTGGTGTTGAAAGCGACCGACATAAGGTAGGTGTGAGCACAGCGTTTTGTGGAAGATGAACGGGGTGATGCGTGTTCCTTCGTCGGTAAGGTGTAGAGACAGATGGTCCCTATTTGGACATGACTTGTGCTTAAAGAACCGCACGAATAATGCTACTCAATTTTTGGCACGTAGTATCGCTTTTACACCTTGTTTGGACAAAAAGAGGAAAGGGCAGAAAATACACTTTCTTTTCCTCCAGTTATTGTCCTTCCCCAAACAAGCTTTTATCAGGGTCTGTCTGGGTCGCTGCGGCCGCGTTTCACGGAGAAGTGCAGAAATGTGTTGTCAAATCATCCATCCCTTTCTTAAAATAAATATAACTATACTTTCTAACTCTTTTTTTTAAATATAATATTTTATTTTATTATTTATTTTAAAATTTTAAATTTAACTTCATTTTTATTATAATTTATATTATTTTTTAATATTTTTTTAATAAATTAATTTTTTAAGTTACAATATTTTAATAAAATTAATTTATTATTATTTATTTTTAAATACTATTTATTTATTATATTAATAAAATATTTATTTTTTAATATTTTTTAATATATAAATTTTAAAAAATATTAATACATAAATAAAAATAAAATAATATTTAATTTTTAAATTTATCTAATATTACATGCACTTATCTTTTTATATGTAAGATATGATAAATAAAATAAATAAAATAAAAAGGAGGTCTGAAATGAAATGACGGGTAGAAATAGAGGGGGACGGAAATGGAAGGGTAGAGTAGACAGACAGACAGAGAGAGAGAGAGAGCAGGTGGCGTGGGGAGTTTTCAAGGGGACGTTTGGGATGGAATGGAAGGTTGCATTTTTTTTGGGAAAGAGATATGGTGAAATGATGAAAATTGGAATTGAAGCCGTCTCATTATTGTCTGTCATTTAATGTTGCCTCATTACAAGACAAAGACAACAATACTTTGTTTCAGCGGCTTATCAACAGTAAGAGAGAAAGACCCGCACAAAGCCGAAGTATACCATACTGAATTACTTTTCCACTCTTTTATTTTTCTTTGTTGTAGACGATAAGACTTTAGCACTAATATTATATATTTTTCTTTCTTTAATTTCTTCTATCCGTGTTCTCTTCAAAATAAAAAAAAATTCTTCTATCCGTGTAAAAAAACACTAGTGTTTGAATAAATAAATAATCAAATTAATAATTATAGTTTACTTCAATTTCTTAGAAATATAAGTCAATTTCTTCAATTCTATTTAACTATTAGAGATGTGCATAATTCGAAAGTTTCATACCAGTCCGATTGATCAGACTGAAAATCTAATCTAGACCTGTTCATTTAAAAAAATGGACTATTTTTTAAAAGAAAATTAATATGTTGTATTTTTTATCAAAATATAATTTAATATATAATTTATTATATAAATTATACTTTAATAAATATTAACAAAATTTAAATTTATAATTAATATTATATTTATTAATTTATAACATATAATATAATAAAATAATAGTAATATATTATATAATATATATATAATATTAAAAATATATATAATATATATTCAGACTGAGTCGAACTAAATCATAAACTCAAATTTTATCCTATTTTATTAAAAAAGTATGTGGGTTAGGTCAGACAACAAGTCATAAAATATTGGCCCGATTCGACTTTTTTTTTGGGTTGGTCGAAACACCCATCCCTATCAACTATGTAATAAAATAAGTGATCTAGTTAGGTTCTTTCTGTTGACTTTGATTAAAACTATATATGTTGATAAAAAAAATACAAAATAAATGTTTTCCACAATTTTTTGCCCATTTGTTCAAAATTTTCTCACTATTTGTGAATTTCGTTGCGCTAAGTCTTCTGTATTTGCATTAGTTATTCCATCTCACTCATCAATCTATCTCAAATATTTTCTCTCACTATTTTTTACTCTCAACTGAAAATTAGTTTAACTGAACAAATAATAAAAGGTGGCAGTTGTATTATTGACTTTTCATTCGCCTAAGTATTAAATTCTTTAAATTATTTAAATATAATAATTAAAATTATTTTTGTAAAATAAAAAAATTATATAAAATTTAAGAAATTGTCTCTTAAGCTTCCATTATTAATGAACCTAATTCATTTTTCATAAATTATCCATTAATGAACTTAATTCATCTTTAAGTTAATGCATTAAATATACATTATGAAAGATAATTTTTATTAAAACATCTACTAATTAGATTTTTTTTTCTCAAGTGTATATTGAAGTAGATTTTTTTTTTGAACTGGTAAGTGTGTGCATAGTTACTTTGCTCTGTGTTGAAGTGGATTTGAGCAAACCATTACATTCTAGATTTATTTTCGAAACAAAACTTGCCACGTGTAATATGAGGGTCTAAGAGCATCCCTCATTCCATAAACATCTCATTCATGATATACTCCCACTAGAGAAAGTATCATGTTATGATCCAGTTTATATCCATGAAGTGGATCATGAATAACAAAGTGAATCTCACTTTGTTTTTTTTTTTTAATTTTTAATTTTTATTTAATAAATTATTTTTTATTTAATATATTTTTTTATTTTTTATTAATAATTTCTTTTATCATTCTATTTATTTATTTTTATCATTTAGTTATTTAGTTATTTTTAAAATTTACTAACTAATATATTAAATAATACATTGTAAAAAAATATTTTTTTATATATCCTACTAAATTGATCTCACATAATTTAACACTCAATTATATCTATAAAATTACATTAACAAAATTTTTGTATCTTGATTAGTCTACTATCTTTCATAATTTATTTTTATGTGGTTAATCCGAATTTCTTCTCTTTGATAACTACATTGTTTTAATTTAAATATTTATCCGATCTATCATTTTTTTTAAAAAATTAAATATTTTTCATAATAGATATATTTCATATATTATTTTTAACTCAAATATTAACTATCAAAAATATTTATGTGAAATAAATATATTTATTACTATTTATATATTATAAATAAATTAAATAATAAGTAAAATAATTATAAATTTCATAATAAAATATAACAAAAAATAAAAAATATAATAAATAAATAAATTATTGATATGATAAACTAATTAATTCTCAATAAATTAACACATTAAAAATGCTCTAAGGTCTTCATGGGATATCTTTCGCATGTGGAAAGTACGAGAAAATGGAGAGTATTGTCCATTAAAGGTGACTGACAATGGTGATCAACCTAAAGACGTCAATAGTAAAAGGTTAACAACCTCTTATTAAGTGTTATGCTATTATTTTTTTATTAAAAATAATATAATAAAATTATCTACTTCATTTTTATAAAATAATTTATGAGGTGGAATTATTGACAAATAGACCCCACCTATTTCTTTTGTTTTCTTTTTTTCATCTACCTAATTTTTTATTTAATCTCCTTATGTTTGCTTATTTTCTTTCTTTCTTTATTTTAATCATTTCTTTTATTATCTTATTAGTTTATCTAATTTAAATGATTGAACATGTATTATTAATTTTCAAACTAAATTATAAAGTAATTATTTATTCAATTAATCATTAAATTTTATTTTACCAAAATTATTAATTTTTAAATATTCAATTTAATAATTATTATAATAAATATTATGTACTATAATTTCTAAAAGATTATTTTTAATTCAAATATTAATTCAAACAAAAATATTATGTCAAATAAATATTTCTATCATAAATTGTATGTCATAAATAAATAAAATAATGAGTGAAGTAATTGTGGGTCTCATATTAGATAAATATATTTTTTAATTTAAATATTTTAAAATCTATCATTTATTTATATTTTAAAAAATTCAATTAAATAATTTTTAAGATAGATATATTTTATATATTATGTGTAATATGAGGTATTTTTGGAATTTAATTTTGGTTATTTTCTAAGTATTTTTAAATTAATTTTGGTTATTTTCTAATTAATTTAGAAAATAATTATTAATGTTGGAAAATTAAAAATTTTGTTTTAAATGTTAATTGAGTAATTAATAAAATTTTTGAAGTGATTAGAGTGATTAATTAATTAGAAATGGATGAAAAATTAAAATCAAAATCGGAATAAAAAGGAAAGAAGGTGACTGGTCGTTTGGGGTATGAGGCATGTTACATGTCGTTTGGACCATGCAGAGCTATCGTCCCCGACAAAATTCTGTCGTCCGTCGTTTAACAGGTTTTGATGTCGCACGAAATGACGCGTCGTCTGGTCAGGAGGCAGCGTCGTTCGTCGCCTCATGTCGTCCGTGTCCTGCGCAGCAAGATCCCCCCTGAAGCGACGCCGTTTTGCCTGCTTCGCCTTTAAATCATCACCTCCCAAAAGTCTGATTTTCTTCAGAATTTGCAACCCGATTCCACCGCCCATATAAGCTCTTTTTCTTTTTTTTTTTTTATTCAGTCCTCTCTCAACCTCAACTCATTTTCTCTTCAGTTAAGGCAATAATTAATGGCTTAATTTTCATTCATTTTATGTCAGAAAATATCCTTGTTTTTCTTCATTTCCAGTTTTAATTCGTAACTGTTAGAGGTTGTTTTGATTTTGCTTTGTCATGATTTCTGGAGGTTTTTAAGGTTGTTTTAGGTTGATTTTGATTGAGATAGAGGTGGGAAACAATGAGAGTAAGTGAAGGTGGTGTTTTAGAGTTGATGTGTTAATATGTGTTGGTGGAAACCGAATTTGTGGGACTGTTGGGTGGCTTTGATGATTTCTAGAAAGAGTGGGAGATGATTTTCATGTTTATGGACTGTTGGAAGACAAAAGGGAATGTGTTTGGTTGGTTGAAAAATGGGTATTTACGGGTTTGTGATAAAGGGACCATTTGATGTAGTTGGTAACAAAAAGGACCACTTCTGGAATTTTATTTAGGAACTATTATGTATATATTACTTCTGATTTGTAATTTTCAAAATTAGAATCCATGTTTGTAATTTTAGGGCCCAAATTTGTAATTTTTGAGAAATTGAAAAAAATTTGTAATTTAGGAAATTGGAGAATTTAAATATAAATTTAAATTACTTGGAGGATTTAGTTATAAATTCTAAAAAGTTTAGGGACTAAGTCATAATTTGTCAAGTATCGAGAGACTAAAACGTAATTTTATATTGGCCGGGACCAAAATGTGATTTTACGTAGATTTTGAATTTTGGATTAAGAATGATAGAATATCATTCGAAATATATTTTTGGGATATTTTGAGGGTCTGAGTTTGTATTTGCATTGTATAGCATTTAGTACCGCAAAGTACCGCATTTTGATTTGTCTATGATATATCTGTTGATATATATTTGTTTGTTCAGCTTCTTGTTCATGTCAGCGAGACCAACTACCAACGAGTGGGGCTTGACTGATGATTGAGTTTGAATTTCCAAATGAGTGAATAGCAGTTTTAGACATATAGGTTGTGTCTCGAAACTACTATTATTTTTGTTATGCTAAACACACTATTTTGAATATAGACTAATCTGAAAATTGACTAATGAATAAATTGGTTATGTGTTTAATAATCAGTATTTTATTTTGAAACTGATATATATGTATTATATACCTCGTAAGAATTTTGATGTTAACCACATGCTATGATTTCATACTATGTAATAGTATAACATGATTTTATTTTCTAATATGGGACACCCGTACTACTGGTAGTAGCAACCTTTGGTATACAAATGATTTGAGAAATCCCAAC
>CAODLS011034423.1:0-12790 GCA_948243855.1 Flueggea neowawraea
GTGTCACGCCAACTAGCTGCTCCTTAAATGTAACTTACATGTATATTGCATCTTGATACTTGCAAAATAGCCAAGTGATTTCATCATCTTTTACACTAAGAAAATGATGGACGTAGTGGAATTTCTCACTTCGACATTTTATAGACGATTCAGTCCAAACTGTTGAGTGGTATTCTACTCTTTGAATTCGGCCATAACCAAGTTCAAATTAGGCACGAGCTTTTTCTCTTAGAGTACACATGAGATTATCATAATCTAGATTTTACGATTGTTGCCGCCTAAGCCCAACGTAGCTCAATATACGTCTACGTATGGCTCGACATCAATCAATTTTACACATATATAAACAATAAAACCTAGTTGCACACAAGCAATTCATAGCAATACACATATATTTACTATCCAACCAAAAATTAAACCAACATAGCCACTTATTAAGCTTTTAATCGAAAAGCACACTAGGTGTATAATTATCATCTTGGTCTTAATAATTAACTATACTATATTTAATTTCATAGATAGTAAATAATGATTGTTTGGATTTACTTTTAAAGTTATATGACTTAGGGAAATCCATGTTGGTCATCTCAATTATTAAGGCACACTCAATAATTGGACAAGATATTCAAAACATAAAATATTGTGTACTAAATTAAGGCAAATCATCACAATAATAAGCCAAAATAATAAATAAAATCAACATCATTTATTAAACCAACATGCATCCAAACAATCGATCTCAATGTTAATACACGTATATTAACATTGGGAAGCATTAACGCATAAATAATGCTCATAAAATTACCCCAAAATAATGCTATACAAATATAGTATTTTATCCTTCATCTTTGTCTCCCAATTGGTTATACAATTGATCACAATCCAACGTGATAGAATAGAATTCATAAGTGGTTACACTAACTTCTCGAGAATTCTAAAAATCATACGACCTTAAAATGGATCTCCAACTTCTCATTATCTCTTTTTGCGATCATGGAGTAATACTGGACCTTTATGCACTAAATGCACAATTATATCTACTCATTACGACCATCATCTTCCCAAAATACTCATTTTTTGGAGTTGTGCAAATTTTTCTCTAATTCACACTTTATTCAATGCAATATGGTCTTACCCCATTTGTTTATTTGTAACAAATTACAAATAAAATGAGCATGTACATACTTGCGTATTACCCAAATAATTAAAAATCTCATTTCAATTATCTAAATGAGAACCATATTTGCACATTTCCAAATCAATTATTTTGAAAACTAATTTCCAAAATAATTCTTGGAAGTAAATTCATTTTTCACAAATTTTCAACAATTTTTATACACCAAACAAATTGGGAAAATTGTTTTCAAATTCAAACAGTTATGAAAAATATACCAAAAATTCCAAAAAAATCAAAAATAATTTCTCTTAAAATTTGGCAAAAAATGGAAGTCGGGGACACGTGTCTCGCGCCGACACGCGCCACGTGGAGAAAGGATGTGTGCAGCAACGCGCTACCACGCGCCACACCCCATTCTGTTGCCACATGTCATAGTCACAGGTGAACATGTGTCAACACAGAACACGTGTCATCTGGTGATTCGACCACGTGGACAGACGACAAGATGGCACCGCTACATGTGAATACATATGTTACTGATGTGGCGGACACGTGGCAATTTTTGCCTAGTGTCGCTCCATCGGTGTCCGCGTGATGCCGTGTCATTACAGTCATTTGCCACGTGTCAACACGTTATTGCACCATACTGCTTAGGTGTCGCTGTTAATTCAACACGTGTCGTCCTGTCATTGGGACACATATCAGTCAACGTTTGACTTAGTCAACTTTGACTGTCCACTTGACACGTGTCGCATTCTGAGTGGTCCGCGTGTTTTACTCCAACCAATAGAAATTTGGCACACATGCCATGTGGTGTGTTATGATTGGTCGATGCTCAGCCAATGGGAATGCGCCATGTGGCTTTTTTTGGATCAGATGAAACAAATTCATCAGTAAGCTTTTCACCCTGTATTTTTCGATCGGGTTTTCATTGTTTTGACAACCTTTCTGATGGAATTTTGCAATGAAATTTGGGCAACTTATGTTTTCAAGGTCGTTGATCTTAAATATTTTGTCAGAACTTTGGAAATTCCAACTTTCAGATTTTGGCTCCGGACGGACTCGAACAAAAAATCGCATTGGAGAGAAAAAGTCGAATGCAATAAAATTACAGTAAGCATCCTAGACAGAGACCAAAAATATTTTCAAATCAAATTCCAAAAATCCCTGCTGTCTTTGATACCAATGAAAGAATCGTGTATTGGTTTAACTAATAAACAATATAAAAGGCGGTTCAAGTTACCTACCTCAATTCCTACGGAAGCATAGCAGCAGACATCAGCTGTAGGACCAGGTTTCGATGTTGGTCTCACGAGCAAACCACGGTCGGATAGTCGACGGAAGTGCTAGTCTGCTTCGCAGTCTAGATGCCACGCGGGTTGAGATCATTGACTGGTGATCATGATGCAAAGAGATGGAGGAAGGAAGATGGAGGAAAGGATGAGGGAAGGGAGAAACATTTTTCCGTTTCTCTTTTCTTTTCTTTTCTCCTCCTTTCTTTTTTTCTCTTTTCTTCTTCTCTTTTTCCTCTACTTTTCTTCTCCTCCTCCTCCATATATATATAGGCAACCAAATGGGCCTGTAGGTCCTGGACCTTTATGGGTCCAACTCAATTGGGCTTACCAATTGGTATTGGTTTACAGTCTCGGTTCACACCTTGACCGACCAGTTCGGTTCACCCGTTATGGGCGGACTTTTTTTTCTAACATTTTTCAATATAGTTTGTGGCAAAATAAATTAAAGATTATATGTTTATAATCTATCTCAATTACCATAGATAGGTTTTTCATAAATTAAATTTATTGTTTTTTTTATTGTATTTTGTCTATCATTATTTGGAGTTATGTTTTGTCTCTCATTGTTGGGAGTTAATCATGTTTATGTCCAATTGTTGGGAGTTAATTATGTGTGTTTGGCTTAGTTTGTTCGATTTTGTGTTGAGGTTTAACTGATTGGCACGAGCATGTCTGATTGGTACTCCTGCAAAATTTTATCAATGGCAATTATATGTCTACAGACGTTGCTCGATGTTTTCATAAACATTGGCAATCTGTAAATGAAGTTGCTTTGGTTTCGAACCTCAAAGGTAGTTGATTTTTACAAAACTGCATATGTAGAGCAATCAAAATTAATTTCTTTTGACTTCCCTACATATATTCGATCACAATGCTATTTTAGTCACTTTCAAGAAATTTTTACTTTCTCCTTACACTACTTCCTCATATTCAGTTTTTAGACAAAAATATTGTCCAATGATTATATGATGATATATATATGTAATCTTCAACGCAGGCCACTTGTGTCCAACCACTGATTTGTTGGTTGTGAATCTAATAAAATTCGCATACTTACTTATAAAAGAATAATAATCATAAAGTGTTCTAAGTTTTATATCCTCGACTGAGAATTAAGGGTTATTATAGTGTTATAACAGGAAAGCCTAAAATGAACAAAATCATGGTAGGTTGAGTGTAGCGATTGAATAAGAGAAATTTTTCTTATTTGACTACATTTTATATCCTCTACTTACTTGTGTAGTTGGTTTTGATTGTTTTGGTTTATTTCAGTTCGGATTTCACTGGGTTTGCTGGTTTGATTGGTTTGCATTGGTTAATGTTATGGTTTTGCTTAGTTTGGTTTGGGCCTGCATAATTTCTGGTTTGGTTTGGATTAAGGTTTTGGAATGATTCGGCTGAGATACTAAATTCATGTGTGGATTTTATTTATTTGTTCATTTATTTTTAAACTTGAAATTTGTTCATTTATTTTTAAACTTAACAATTCAACTAAGAAAATTATTTTGATGATACGAATCCAATGTGTAAAATCCCTAAATGAAAGTACATGAAAATCACCACTATTAAAAACTCATTCTAAACCCTAGCGCAACCAATAGATAATCATCACTTTGAAAAAAAAAAATCTCTTATAGGTAAGTCGGGCATTTTTCTAAATCACCTTCCAATTGAAATCTACAATTTCTTCTGCATTGTTATCTCAAAAAGACAAAATAAGCATCCAGCTAATGCTTTGAAAATTCACTATTAAAAACTCAATATAATCCCTAGAACAACTAATACATAATAACTTCCAAAAAAAAAATCTCCGAAAAAGTACATCTACTATAGATAACTTGAGCATTTCTTCTGCGTCACCTTCTAAATAATCAAATAACCAATTCATTTGTCTGGTCATATCTAAAAAAAACTGAAATAAAAGTACAAGAACATTATCACTCTATTAAAAACTTAATCTAAAAAGAACAAGAAAACGACTAAAATTGAAAGAAACTAAGCTGAAGTTTCGGCTCCACTGCTAGATGATTGTACACCACTTGCAAACAACAAAATCTGAATGAGCACGTACATGCTTCCAATTTGCATCACTTTCCTGCCGATCCTAAAATTCATTAGAACGAAGTAGTTTCCATGATAAACGGGTCTTGCGCAATCGACGGATAACAACATGTACATCCCAATTAGGGGTGTAAATGAGCCGAGCTACTCGGCGTTCGGCTCGATAAAAGTTTGTTCATAATTAATTAGCCGAGCTTGAACAAAATTTTAAGTTCGAATCAATAAACGAACCGAGTTTGAACACCCAAAAGCTCAGCTCGAAAAACTCGTGAATAGACTCGTTTATGTGTTCATGAACAATACTCTTGAACAAACTCGCTTGTAAGCTCATTTATATATATACATGTATACATGTATATATAAATGTATATATGGTTATACATGTTTTAAACTAAATTATAAAAAAAAACTTAAATTTGGAATATTATTTAAGATTTGAGCCACATTAATAAAAGTGTAAGTTTGCACTAATCGATTATACCTATAAAAGTACAAATATGCTCGCATAAGATCTAATATTATATAAAACTTGTGAAACAAACTGAAATTTCTAATAGTTTTTTGTTCAACTATATGCTCAATATGATTTTATTGAACAAATATAAACTTAAATGTATTCTTTTTACAGTTTTTATCCAATTTGAACTTGCAATCTCCTTTACGATTTTATTTGAACCTTTATTGAGCTGAGTTCGAAAAACTCACAAACAAGCTCGTGAGCTCATGAGCTTTGTAACGAGCCGAGTTTGAACAAGATTTTGAGTTCGAGGAAAAGCTCGAATTCAAACTCGAGCTCGAAAAATTTTAGTTGAACCGAGTTTGAACACTATAAAGCTCGACTCGGCTCGATTACACCCTAATCCCAATCCCGAAGAATCTGAAAATATAATGCTGATAAACAAGACACAATGACCATCACTATTTTGGGAAACTACATAATAGATCATACGTATCGAGTTCCGTATAGGTAAGCTTAGACTAGTGAAGAAAATTACTAGCTAATTGACAATGATATGAACTTGAGAGAAGGTATACCTGTGGAACTAGCACCAATCGTGATGTGTTAGGATGACCCCAAATTCTATCCAGCAACGCCTGCAATCGTCCTATGTTCATGTTGAAAAATGGTTCACCAACAACCAAAGGCCCTGTCCAATAAAAAGTTTAGTAGGCTTGAATATTTACGCATTTAGCGAGTGAAAAATCCAATTATTACGCAATATAGTGCACTTGACTTGTGATGAAAAATTCTGAAGAAATAACATTTTCAATTACTTAAACAATTATTCGAAATAGAAAAACAGAATGAAATTCTAAATATACAAGTAGAAGCAAACCAAATAGACTTTTATAAAACAATAGACACATCATATGATGAGTGAACTGCCACAAACAACAGTGGGTTCTCACACATCGGTTGAAATGGAGAAAAGTCAAATGCTATGACTCCCACTTTGTTTTCTCAACAAAGAAAGAAATTCACTCTCAATTTCAAGAGAGGACATAACAGGCATACATGGCTGTTATGTCCTCTCATGGCTGCTTCCTTACATCAATCACAATGTCGCTTAAGCTTATTCTCGCTGTGTTGATGGCCGTCCTTGTTAGCTGTATGGGCAACATAAATGCTAAGGCGGCTAAAGACGAAGATGATATGGCGTTTGACAATTACTTCAAGAAGATAAAGATATTGCTGTTGAAAATTCTGGCCGAGGTGGTGCTTCCAATCTTTGCCTCCGGTGCTGGGCATATTTGTTCCTCAGGTATATTTTGCTCAGCAGTGACTGAACCTGAGGAACAAATAATGTTCCTCAGGTTCAGCCACTGCCACTGATGGGGCTTCAGGGGTCTGGTTTTGAGCTACTATGAGAAGCCTCATCAGCTTGCGCAGCACATATATTTTGACCAAATATGCCCAGCACCGGAGGCAAAGATTGGAAGCACCACCTCGGCCAGAATTTTCAGCAGCAATATCTTTATCTTCTTGAAGTAATTGTCAAACGCCATATCATCTTCGTCTTTAGCCGCCTTAGCATGTATGTTGTCCATACAGCTAACAAGGACGGCCATCAACACAGCGAGAATAACCTTAAGCGACATTGTGATTGATGTAAGGAAGAAGAGTGAATTTTGCTTCTCGGAAGGTTTAACATGTACCTTTATAACAAGAGGTTATACACCTAATGCGAAGGAATCTTCCATTGTGCAATGCTCACTCTGATCGGCATCGGTCTTGTAGACTTGTAAAGCTTCTAATGTGAATCGGCATCGACACATATCCATTAACTCCTATGATACACCGTACACGCAACTTAAAAAGCAATGCCCGAATTTGGAATTATGTTTGAATTTAACAACCTCTAATTTAGATTTCTCTATCTGCAAAGCAAAAAATAGATAAAGCAATGGCATATGGTTCAATAATATATCATACACAGACAATTACATCTTGATAAACTCGTGTTTCCACGTTAGTTTGAACTAGAAATTATCAGAGATCGTATCTTTGTTTATCTAAATTAGAATTACAGTATAGAAATGGGGAAAAGAGATTGCACCTTTATCTGTTCTAGTTTTGACAGTAAAACCTGCAAAGGTACAAAAAGACAAAAAAAATGAATCATGAATGCCAACTAGGTAAAAAAAGAAAAGCCACGCCAGATACTTCAAAGTATGTTAGCTTAGGTACCTCAATTTCTTCTTTACTCCCAGCTGTCTTATAAAGATTGTTTTGCTACAAACATGAACTAAAACAAACAATCAGCAAACATAAGCACCACAAATGTACAAAATATGGACACTCGTTCATTCACTTGTGCTAAGAATAAAAAAATAAATCCAATTCAAGGCCACCAATTCAAAAGCAAAAATAATGACAAAAGATAACCCAGCAAAATAACAAAAAATTTACATTCATGCAGAAAAAAAATAAAGAGAATATTACATCTTTCAAATTCTCTGCTTCAGTGGACATTTGCTGCTCAATTACATTGACAACATTTTTCAATATACGTGCCACCTGGAGTGTGATAAGATGAACAAAATTAGTTGTAACTACAAAAGAAAGCATGCATCATGAGAAATTGCCGATCAAAAAATACAATTATATATCAATTGCTTGTAGAGTAATAGAAAAATTATATTCATTAGAACAATTATAAAGCATGCTTTGAATCTTTATCTTATTGATAGAAACGGTGAAAAAAAAACAAAAGAAACAAGAGTACCAGTCCATTTTTCTTCTGTCCGGCTGAACAAAGATCATAATTAGAGAAAATAAATTAGGAAAAGAGATAAAATAAAGGAAATTTAATATAAAAAAATATTAAAAGAAGAATTAAATAAGCTCACATGATTGGAATTTCTTTGTATAGCTGCCAGTCTCTTTGAAGAGTTGCTCAAAATGAGGTTTGCAGTAAAGAAGTGAATCCATTGAGCAATAGAAACAAAAGAAACAAGGGTTTTAAAGCCCTAGCCACCGCTGCCTTCCCTCTCTCTCAATCTCATGCACTTCTTCGTTCTCTTGATCTCTCTCTCTCGTTTGTCACCGTCAAAACACTCTCCCTCCCTTGCGCTCTCTTGTTTGTCTCAATCTCTCTCTCACGCATCATTGTTGTCGTCGGCCAGAATAGCTTCCCACCATAATCTCCCTTGTCAAATATCACACAACAAAAAGAAGAAGACAGAATGAAATACATGTGCAAAAAAAAGAATAAAAGAAGAGAAGAGGCGGACAAGGTGGGTGGATGGGGAAGAGAAGCCAATAGGAGGCGCAAAGAGAAAAGTGAGGAGGAAGGAGAGGAAAGAATAGAAACGCGAGAGAGCAATTAGGGGAGAGGAGAGAGAAAGCGCTTGAAAACACTTTATGCACTTTGAAAATTTAAATTGAGCATGTTGTATTTTAGTGGTTGTTTAGATTAATTTTTTGTTTCAAATTTAAATACCCAAAGTGAAGTTGCTGGGTAATTTCCTCATATGTATTCTTCAACCCAGACCACTTATAATATGAAGTTATTAATGCGGGAACTTATGTCAAACCATTGATATATTGGATGTGACTCTAATAAAATTCGCATACTTAAAAAAATGATATATATTATATTTGAAATATGGTCAATTAAATAATGCGATATATTATAGATTTAATTACACAAGTTGCCATAATTAAAGTACAGATTTATACAAATAGCCTCATATGTTTTTAAATTTGTAAAACAGAAACACACTCAAGCCTTTTATAGCAAATATCACAACTTTGAAACTTAATCTCGAAAATTTCAGAATAAATCAAATAAACGAATTTCTCTCCTTCATTTTTTGACTTCTCTCTCCTCATTTCTCTCTCTATGGCCTTTCTCGTCTGTTCTCTTCTCTCTCTCTCCCCCCTTCAATCTCCTACGCCTCAATTTGTCTCCCTCTCTCGTTCTCCCTTTTATCGACACATCTTGAAGGCGACAATTCCAGATCTTTGTTCTCATTCTCTCTCTCCTCTTCGGTTTGTCTCCCTCTATTGTTCTCCCTAGCCGCACTCTCTTTCTCCTCTTTTCCTCTTGGTATCATTGATTTGGAATGACGACGATCTTTCTCTTCTCCACAGCGGATCCCGACAGGTATCTTGTTCCACCGCTTTTTCTTCTTTCTTGTCACCATACAAACAAAAAACCCTAGTTGTCGCTTTTCCTTCTCTATCTCTTCTCTCTCTTTATTCTTTGTCACATTTGTTGACTTAGTCTCGGTGGTAATGGTATCGACGAATTATGGATCTTGTTTGGACAATAGAACTGGCAATTGAAGCTGGCAAATCTGGAAAAGGTGAAGGGCAATAACATGAATGGAGAACGACAAATGTGAACACAATGTGGTGGTGACAGTGATTTCCTATAATGTTGAAATTTTTAGAGGTGGCGGCAGTTAGAGTTTGCCAAACCTTAGCCGCCTGTGTTTTTATGTTAAGTCCCTTAGTTTTTATAAAATTGTAAATTAGTCATTAAGTTTGTAAAATAAAACGTTTTTGTACATCTTTGAATACCTTTGTACACATAAATTTCATGTTGTGTATACATTTGTACACGTACAATTTTGTACATCAAATTGATAACTATTAAATAAATTAAAATTTGTAAACATCATGTATACTGACGAAAATTTGCATATACCTATATACATCAATAAATCAACTTAATTTTTAAAAAATTATTATAGATATATGCACTGTAATTTAAAAATTCATTAAATCAACTTATAAAAAAATCATGAACTCCTTTTTGTACACTTGTTTACACATTATACACCTTTTGTAAAAATCAGATATTTATAATTATAATCTCGATTTCTCCCTGGCAGTCATTTTTTTGCAAAAAAAAATCAATTTCTCATGAAAATATCTCAATTTCTCAAGAAAATGGTATTTTTAAGATGCATTTATTTTTTTTAGAATTTTTGGTAGTTAAAAACTTGAGATAATATTTATAAGATTTGGTATTATATTTTGTTATAAACATGTTATTTTTCCTATATTATATTCGAATATATGGCAACTTTAAAGTGGTAATTACATGGTACACTAACAAAACTTTGCAATATTTATTTCGCACGCCTAGTCGCATATTACAGATACACTTTTCAATTTTTCTTCCGCACGTGCGTCACTTTCGAATTCACGGTACGACTTTTCAAATCACACAACGTCTTGTTGATATATTATTAATATTTATATATTGTTGGTATGTTGTTGATATTTTTTTATTTTGCAAATTCAAGGCGTTTTGTTTATATATTGTTAATATCTTGTTTATATGTTCTTTATATATCGAAAACTACATATAAACAAAATATCAACAACATATAAACAATATATAAACAACAAAATGACAACGTATTAATGACATAGTTGTTTATCTATTGTTTTCAACATATAAATAAGATATCAACAATATATAAACAACATTGAACCAATATATGAACAAACAACAACATATAAATAAGTTTTAAACAAAGTTTATAAAATGAACAAATTCTAAATAAATTTTAAACAACATATAAACAAGTTCATGAATCTGTAATTTATAAATTCGGTCCGCGCATTCGTAATTTTTGCTTAAAATATTGAAAATGTACCGAGTAAATCCTTAATTAATGATTTCGGTATCTGTGAATTTGTATTTGTCCCAACCTTAAAAGAAAAAACATAAGGGGTAGTTGATCTGGCTTGGTTTCTCTCTTGAAACTGGACTGTACCTCATTGGACTTGTATTGCTTCTTCCATTGACCCATTTCAGTTTTCTTTTCTCTAAACCATCTAGTTTCCTTCTCTCTTTCGACTTTTCACACCTAAAATTTTGCATTTCCCTTTTATCATTCTTGATAAGGCTATCCCTCCAACTTAAATCTTGGAGAAGATTATAACTATTAACCGGTCACAACTATCTTTTGAAGGTTTAGGGATCTCAGGGGGAAAAAAATATTTCTTGATCTATTATCTGACTTAGATAAATTATGAATTTCTTATATCAATCAGAGTGGGTATTTGTTTTGAGTATAAATCGATTAGAAATAAATTGGCCAGATTGTATAAAACAATTAATGTTAAAAGGTGAACACAGATACATACTTGAATAGTTGAATACTAGTCTAAAGTGGCAAAAATATTTACAGTAATATGTTTGCTGGTTTGCTATGTTTTTTCCTCTTTTATTGATGTATTTCTTGATTAAAAGAAAATTGATCAAAACAATGATATAAGCCTCCACATAATTAGAGATCTAAATTGATAAATTTGTAGGAATTGAATATCTCTAATTAATTGGCTCTATATCATTTCGGATTTGGATTTAATTCTATTAAAAAAGAAACGTTGCATATACCCAAAGAAGAAAAAGAAACCTTCTAAGGAGTATACACCACACAAAATATTTTGATGAACATATATGAAATGAAAAATATCAATATGAAAATTAAGTCTTAAAAATCGAGTTTAATAGTTAATATTTAAATGTTTGTATCTATAATGAGACTTCATGTAGAGTCTTGAATCATTATCTCCAATTATATTTCAATCACTCATTAACTCCGTTGGATCCACCTATGAGGCACGGGTTGAGGGATCTATATATCAAGTGATCATGAACTCTGAAGCTCTTCTGGTTAATTGTTCATACTACCTGACTTGAGAGCTGCTGAGCTTCGAGGAACTGGGTCTGGGGACATATTTAAGGATCCTGTAGAGCCTCTGAAACAAGCTTATCATATATAAGGTCCCAAGAAATCTCTGTTTGATGTAAATACAAACTATATTTTCTCAAGATTACACGTACCAAGTTACCAACATTAACTAAATCTGACGTCTGCAGCTGGCAGAAATTGATAGTCCAATAAATGCCATCCATGTACATCTAGCAATTCATAATTGATGAGCCGGAGGCATTGTCCGATGAGCTCTGTTAACTCCGGAGACAATTTTGTATCCTTCGAAAAGGGTCTATATATCACTACGTTTTTAACCTCGTAACTCATGAGATTGTAGTTGATGTCGAACAAAAAGGTTTCGTGAAATTATATTTGTCATTGATTCAATTAAATTGTTTTGATATTCATACAATTCAAAACAATACTATTAGGGATCTAACTAATATAGTTTCAATGTGAATACCTTAATCACATAAATTGAAGAAGCCAAGATATATGAATGAGCTTGTAGCTCATTATAGTGGAATCAACTCTAACGTTAAAAAGTCGTGAGTTTGATTTTTAATGGAAGCAAATAAATTTCTTGTCAAGAACAGAAAAGATAGCTCAAAGTGTTGTACATTATTTTGAACATAACAATTTCTCTATATTTAATTGGATTGTAATGGAAATTTTATAGATGTCTCAGTTTTTACAAAAAAAGTCGCCCACTTTAAGAATTAGAATATTATAGTTTCTCATTTCTCAACAATTGTCTGACAAGTAGTTATCTCAAAATCAACATACTAACCATTAAACCAACAACTTGTTATTATAGACTTTTAAGTTTATTTAAATCATAAAAAAGGACGTCTCCTTAACTCTAAACTTTATTAGATAGAAAATTGCCGCATAATCACGCTCAATTAGGTCTTTTTCTTTTGATCGGTAACGTTCAATGAGGTCTCTGTCGTCCTCCCTTTCTTTATATATATCTTTTATTATAAAAGGGGAAAGATGCAATTCAATGCAGAAAACAAATTTGTAGTATCACCGAATGACAAAGAAAGTATAGAAAAAAGATGATTATGCTTATATATATATAAAGATAATTATGCATGTGAAATTGGACACAGAACATTTCTTTTCCTCC
>CAODLS011034489.1:0-16162 GCA_948243855.1 Flueggea neowawraea
TTACCATGGAAATTGTGGTTTGCTGAGATTTTAAGCTAAATTGGCAGTCTTCTGGGCACTCCCTTGTTCTTGGATTAGTGCATTATAAAACAAGAATGTGTGGGCTTTGCGGGAATTTTGGCGGAGATGAAGATCGGTGGGTTTTTTTTGGATAAGGTGATCCTAGAAGATGAGTTCGGCCACCGAATTTTACAGCATCTGGTTTATGAATGGAAACCTATGTATTGTAAGGTATGCAACAAGGATGGTCATTTACCTAGTAATTGCCCAAATGTTGTTGGTATATTGAAGAAGAAGAAGAAGAAGAAGAAGAAGAAGAAGAAGAAGAAGAGGAAGAGGAAGAGGAAGAAGAAGAAGAAGAAGAAGAAGAAGGTGGTTGAGCATGAGGATAAAGAGAAATGTGAGGAACAACCAGCTGGTAAGCAGGTGGGGGTGCCTCTAAAACTGACAAATTCTCTTCTATAGTGGACAGACGCCTAGAGAAACAAGCCTATGATGTGGTCCATGGTGGTGGTAAGCAACCTGATGTTGGAAATAGTATCCGAGCTACTAATCCTCTTGGATTAAAAAGTGGTTTGGTTAGTGGCAAAGTGCGAATGGGTAATAGTAAGGGTGGAGGAAGTGGTGTTGAGTCCCCTAAAGGGATTAATGATGTGTACTTTGAATATTTGGGAGCTTAATGCCCCAAATAAGCAGTCAGAGGTTGGATTATTGGAGACTAGAGTGCGAGTAGAAAGCAAGCAGAAAGTGTGGGATGGTTTGAAGTTGTGTGGGTGGAAGGTGTGTGATAAGTATAATTCTACGTAGGCTTGGCGTATCTGGCTTCTGTATGACTGTTTGGTATGCCAGGTGAGTGTAATAATGGAGACGACTCAGCTAATTAACTATAGAATATAAATTGTTGGTATGAATTATTTTGGTCTATTGCGTATGGGGCTAATGATATGAATGAGAGAGGTGCTTTATGGCAAGAACTTAATAGCCTTGGGCCAACTATGGGGAATCCTTTGTTAGTACAAGGAGACTTCAATGTGATCCTGAATGATGAGGAAAGAATGGGAGGTACTGATGTTAATTGTCAAGCTTGTGAAGGCTTCAAAAAGTGCCTATGTAACAGTGGATTAATGGAGCTGCGAAGTCACAATTGTTTTTTTTTTTACTTGGAATAATAATCAATTGTGTGAGGACATAATTTGAAGACGGTTGGACCGATTACTGGTAAATGTTGTTTGGACTAATGTTTATGAGTTTGTAGATTATGTGGTGTTGCCTGCTGGGATATCTGATAACTCTCCCATTGTGGTTAATCTGCGTAATTCTCAGCATAATGGGAATGGTGGTTTATTTCGTTTCTATAATTTATGGGCAATGCATCCAGATTTTTTCACTATTGTTCAACAGGTATGGCAACATGAAGTTCTATGGAGCGGAATGTTTAAAATACAGAGGAAATTGATGTTGTTGAAGGAGTTAAGAAAGTTACATAGACATTCATATTCAGCCATCACTGTAAGAGTAGAAGATTGTAAGTCTTTACTGTTGAATTTATAGGAAGCAATGCAATGAGACTCTATGGATGTGCATTACATGAAGAGGAAAGAGATTTTTTGAGGAATTTAGAAGGCTAAAATCATTTGAAGAAAGCTACTATAGACAAAAATCAAGAGAAGTTTGGGTGCAGCTTGAAGATAATAATAACGAATTATTTCATAACTCTAGGAAGGTTAGAAGGGCATGAAATACAATTTCGTCTTTGGTTATGAAAGATGGGTGGACAGTTTCAGATGTTGGTGACATTAGTGATGCCATTGTTTAGTTTATTCCAAATTGTTAGGGACTACTAATATAGTAAGGGAACATATACAAATGGATGTCCTACAATCTGGCGCGACAATGTCAGTTGAAGAAGCTAAATTTTTAAAGGCTTAGGTAAATGGAATTGAAGTTAAAGAGGCATTATGAGGGATTGGGGATGGCAAAGCACCGGGTGTTGACGATTTTAACAACTATTTCATTAAAAAGTGTTGGAATATAGTAGGAGAAGAGGTCTCAATGGCAGTATGTGAGTTTTTTTAAAAATGGTAGTTTATTAAAACTTGTTAACTCTACAGCTCTTATTATCATTCCAAAAATTGTGAATCCAGCTGATTTGAATGATTACAGTCGGATAACATGTTGCACGGTATTCCATGGTTAGTTAACCCGGCTTAGTCTACATTTGTACCAGGTAGAAATATTATTGATAATGTACTGCTTGCTCATGAAATTATTCGTAATTACCATAGAAAAACTCATACACCTTATTGTGCCTTAAAAGTAGATCTTAGAAAGGCGTATGATTATGTGAATTTGGATTTTATGGAAGAAATTTTATCGGGGTTGCATTTTCCAAAGACTTTTATAGGTGGGTTATAACGTGTAATAAAACACCTCATTTTTCAATTGTGCTCAATGGTTCACTTGAAGGTTTTTTCCCTGAAAAGAAGGGTTTACGTCAGGGTGACCTAATGTCGCCACTTGTGTTTTTTCTTGTGATGGAGCATTTATCACGGTGTTTGGCAGTGAGAATTCCTCAATCCTTTAAATTCCACTATGTATGTAAGGACATGAGACTAAATCATTTATGTTTTGCTGATGACTTGTTTTTATTTTGTGGATATGAGGTGGATTCTTTGGAACATATTGCTACCACATTGCATCACTTTGAGAAGGTGTCAGGTCTGTTGGTGAATGAAGAGAAGAGTGTTATTCTCTTCAGTGGTGTCAACACACCTGATAAACAAACAGCTTCGAGTATCTTGAAGTTTAGAGAAGGGGAATTACCAATAAAGTATCTAGGTATGCCTTTGATCTCTTCAAGACTAACCAAAAGCCATTGCATGAGACTTTTGGGAAGAATAACTGCAAAGATCAATTGCCGGACTTCGTAATTTATGTCTTATGCAGGTCGGCTGCAACTTGTTAATTATGTTCTCTGTAGTATGCAAGATTACTGGTGTCGTATCTTCATCCTCCCTACTTCTGTTCTTAAGGAAATTGATCTAAAATGTAGGCAATTTCTATGGTTTGGGACTGATGTGAATAAACATGGTGGCACTATTGCGTGGAAAAGAATATGTAAACCTAAACTAGAAGGGGGCCTATAGCGAATGGTAATTTCCTGACTCGGCGATGAGAAATCAGTTGGTTCTCTAGAAAGACAAAGGCAAAAATCGAGCACAAGTTTGGCGTGTCCTTTTTAATGTAGTTGTATATTGGATCTGGATGGAGAGGAATTGTGTGGTGTTTTAGAATGAAATTTTTTTCCATGATTGAGTTATTCGTCGGATCTTGAGTACTGTGAGGGATAGATTTTTTTTTATGGTAACATGTGGCTGGACATGTAAATGGTATACTGAAACTGGTTTCTTTTTGTTTGGGTCTAATGCAGTAATCAAGCGGTTATTCCCTTGTGTTTTGGCTCTTCCATCCCTCAAACCACGTGGTGAGTCTTGAGCTCCGTGGGAGAGCTAGAATGTAAAGTAATGTTATTTTAGATGAAATGGATTGTACATAGTAAGTGTATAGGTTTGATTCTTCTATGTTATATCATTGTATACGCCTTTTGACAATAAAATTATTTATATTTTGTCAAAAAATATATATTTATGGAGAAAATAATAAACTCCAAATCTGGTCGTTTAATTTATTAAAAAATATATGAATGATCACGTGCTTGTAAAGTCTTTGATAAATTGATAATCAAAATCAAAACGCAAAAGCGTGTGCTCTCGTCTCAATTATGTTCGTCCATCATAAAATAATATTATTTATTTCCGCCAGATAAGGAATAAGTTATTGCCAAAGCTTTGTTCTCAAAAAACATCTTTGCCAAAGTTTAATATATCAACAAATTCCTCATTGACTTTCATAACACGTGATTGAAAACGAAACTTCATAGTTTGAAGTGTGAAACTCATAACTCACTGTTGGTTTCTTCCACATATTTTTGTCGCTTAGCAGACTCACTCAACTCCTTGTGTAAGCAAATTACATCACCACAACTACGTCACCATTTATCTTTAACGTTGCCTTTCACATGTCTATATTCCATTTCCAATACATAAACTATATATATGTAATATATATAATGCTAGTAAACTTACAATAACATTGTATTTATAGACTAGTACTAAACTTACAATAAATATATACAACTAGAACTGATTCAATGGTAAAATATAACCATGTAAAATATAATAATTCTGTAAGTCGAAGATGAACTGTAAAAAGTTCTCTCATTCCAATAAAAACATAATGGATTAAAGCAATGAGAATGTAAATGACACTTGTAAGATTGAATCTAAGTTTAGTATTGACTGATCTACCAAAAAACGCGAAAGCTTACTAGAACAAGTGGATACAAAATCAAGCGAAATACTTATGAGATTATCGATGATCACGAAAGGGTTCGTATAACAAAACGAGATAGATCCAGATTTGTAATTTTAAGAAAATTAAAGTTAGATTTGTAATTTCAAAAAATAGGAGGTTTGATTTATAATTTTAAAATACTTAAGGGACTGATTTATAAATTTTGAAAAAATTGGGGACTAATCCATAATTTTTTGAGGTTTTAGGAACAAATATAATTTTAAAATAGTTGAGGGACTAAACTGTAATTTTATATAGATTTCGATTTTTGAGACAAGAGCAATAAATCTTCAATCAAAATAGGTTTTTCAACGTCGAACAAATATATGCATCTGCATTTGCATTTACATTTGTATTTCATACATTCAGTACTGTTATAGTGTCAGTACCATATTTTGACCTCGTTTGAATTATATTTGTTTCAACTTTCTGTTCTTGCCATCGAGACCAACCCCCTACTAGTGGTGCGTGATTAGTCTAGCTTTGGACTTCAGGTGAGTGACGTATAGTTTAAAACACTTAGACTGTGTCTTCTAAAATTTTATCATTTTTACTATGTCTAGATATTTATCTGTAATCTGACTAATAATTTTTGGCTAATTAATAATCTGAATTTTGTGATAAATACTATTTAGTATTTTGTTTTCAAATTTTGATATATATTTAAATAAATATTAAATATATATGTTTTCTGTAAAACAATTTCTACTTTTTATATTTATTTGTTACAAAATATTATTTTATATATTTTTCTGATTTGGGACACCTACGCTACGAGGGTAAGCGTAACCTCTGATATACCCTTGTGAAGGCTTAGTTACCATGGTAAGATGGTGACAATATGTCTAAATTACACATGTAATCTATGATTTCTATTAGTGATAGTCCACTCATGATTTGAGGTTTGACTACGATCTATTTTTCTAGTGGCAATAGTCCACTCATGATTTAAGGTCTAATAACGTATGATTTGAGGTCTGATTATAGTCTCATTATCTAATTCTATAATATTTATTTATAAAAATATCTTTTTTGATATCAATATTGTCTGACCGTATATTGTCTACTTTGTTTGCAAACGATTTGTAAATGTTTTTAGGAATATTATTATCAGTAGTTTGTATATTATATTACACCTATATGTTTGTGATATTTCAAACTGTTTTCAAAACAGTTTATGTGTTGTCCATCACTGAGATTTATCTCACCCCTCTTCCCCTAGCATTTTTAGGTATATTTTGGCATCCAACGATCATTCAACATTTTGGTTCTCAATGATGCGTTCCTTTTAATAGTGAGTGCTCTTTTTGTCGAGCTTTATATATTATGCAGAAGAGCACCATACCGGGCTGTTGTCGGGTTATTGGGTTGACACTATATATTTTGGTTGTATGATATTATGATTTTATTTTGTTATACTTATATATGTGTGTGTGTGTGTTTTTTTTAATTATAAAATGTGTTTTTATTATTTTATTTGTAATGCTTTAATAAATATTTTTAATAATTGAATAATCTGGTTATAATATCTGATTTTCAAGGCTTGGGTAAGATTGGTCGGGCTTCCTTTAATGGTTCATCTCTTACGATGGTCATAGTTCGTTTTCGGGTCGGGCAGTTGTTGTCCATCCCTAAGAGGTGGAAACATAATAGTGAATACGAATTATGATTTTACTAGATCATATAGTTTGAAAGCGATGATTGTGGAAAGTAGACTAGAGTAAAGCATACTCAAATGAGCAGATAAATGCCAATGTGTAAGAATTTAATGCAAGAAACAACCTTGAGAACTATTGTATAACCTTAACGAGTGTGCAGCGTTATAGCTCCTGTCTTATGCCAGTCATGCGACCTATCTGTCGTAAGACACAGTAGATCTTAATTTCACTGAAGATGAATTCATCAATTGTCACGATGAATAATGTCTAGTCATATATGAGTGCGAGATGTTAGAAAACGAGAGTGTCCGTGTCGAGTTATGGGTGGAGCTTAAGCCCGAATTGGATTAAGTATCCAATAGGGTCTATGAATCTAATGAGTTTTATTGAATGAGCTCTACATATGTTGTAGGAGAGCTCACATTGCACCAATATAAATAAATGCACTAAAACCTTAATAGGGTTGACTCAATTAAAAATCACAAAAGAATGTGTAAATACACTATCTCCCTCAATAAGTTGTCATCGCCTTTGTTAGCTTCAAGGATACGATGTTATCCTTTGTTGCATACTCAATCATTCCTTCAAGAGATCGTTCGAGTAGCTCTTAGGTTACCGATATACATACCATATTTATGTCGTTCTAACGAAAGTAGTTTGTAGCGACTAGTAACATGTTGTTTCTTATGTATTTAATCAAATTGTTTCGCTGCACATATTAAGATAGGTTCTTAATCCTCTATTTAATTATCGGTTAATATATTATTGTTTATTCTTGATCAATACCAGTGAACAAATGAAATACTATTGCTTATCAAAAACTAATGAATTAGTAATGGAGAAAGGGGATCGTAAGTTAAAGTTTGTTTTCTATTGGTTTCTATTGTGAAAATTATTGCTTTTGTTATTTTTCTTTATTGTATTTAGAACGGTGACTCTTCGTGGAATCTACACTTGCTAATTGCCAATTATATCTTTTGTACGTCTAACTATTTTTTTTAAAAAAAAATCGATAGACGGGACAACTATTGTTATGGAAAAAATAGACTAAAAATTTGGTCATTTAATTTCGTGAGATTTATTAAAAATATATGAATGATCACGTTCTTGGAAAGTCTTTGATAAATTGATAATTAAAATCAAAACGCAATACCGTGTATTCTCGTCTCAATTATGTTCGTCCATCATAAAATAATATTATTTATTTCCAAAACGGTAAGTCATTGCCAAAGGTTTGATCTAAGAAAAATATTTGCCAAAGTTTATCATATCACCAAGAAAGATAATTTTAATGTCTTTCATAAGTCAACAAGAAAGACAATTTTAATGACTTTCATTGATTGAAAACGAAACTCGTGACTCACTGTTGGTTTCTTCCACATTTTTTTGGCGTTCAGCAGACTCGCTCGAGTTCTTGTGTAAGCAAATTACATCACCACAACTACGTCACCTTTATCTTTAACGTCGCCTTCCACAGATCTATAGTCCATTTCCAACACAAACTATTTATTATGTACGACCTATAATTTTTGTATAATATATGTAATGCCAGTAACTAACAATAACTTATATTTATAGACTGTAGTAATCTATATAATTAGAAGTGATTCAGTGGTAAAATATAACCTTGTTTTGGACGGTACTATAATTAAAATTCTTAAAAAAAAATTTCATTGAGCATTCGAATTATTTAATTTTAGGAGATGATTACTTAATTGTAATTCTAAAAGTTGTTTAATTTTGGATGTCGTTACTTAATTTGACCACCAGTTACTTAATTTTGATCGGTTACTTAATTTTATGATAAATTAAGTAACAATGACTGTTATTTAATTGTTACTGGAGTTACTTAATTTGAATTTTTATTACTTAATTTATTAAAAAAGTCATTAATAAAAATTCTTTTTAAGAATTCTTATTATACTATCACCTTATTTTTTGTCTTAACATTTTTATATGACTTGGGATATATATAGGTAATATATGGGTCATGCAAGTACAATTCTTTTGAAAAGGAAAAAAGAAACAGGCCATGTATTGCATTTAAATTCTATTTGAAAAGCTTGCTTGACGGATTGGAGAGTCAAATTACTATCTGTTGTGGACGACTGTTCTTATGAAAAATAAAAACAAAACTTGAAATCATTGATATATATTGTTTGTGTACATTTTATGCATCGTTGTATTAGCATTTTAATATTACTTTGAATACATTATTGTTCATATTGTTGTATTTTTATGTTACTTCATATTTTATCTGGCCTAGGGATGATTTGATGCAAAAGGGATGGATTTGGAGCTGTTTTATAGAGATGATGGATTTTGGCGTTGCTTTGACGCAGAAAAAGCGGGCAGAAATTAAACGATAACGTTTCAGGGTTAATTTAGACAATTGGAAGAGCAAAAACATGGTTGTCTTGAAGGAAAAGTCTGGAATCTTTTAGGAATGATATTTTTAGAACATTATTAGCCAATTTTAATTAGGTTAGAGGTGGGTTATCTCATATATAAAGTAGCCACCCATTATTTTGTTTCTCGCTCTAGAATTTCTACTGCAACTTACGGCAAAAACAACAAACCCATTGTTTTTGTGTTCTTCTTCCAATTATGCATTGCTAAACTCTTTTCTAGTTAAGGTACAATCAAAATCGATCTTTAATTAATCGTAATGATTTGTTTTTATCAGTTATTTATTATTTATACATTTATTCTATTTTTTTTCCTTGAAAGGCTTATTATTATTCTGTTGATTGATTTGATAATGGACGATTGAATTAGTTGATAGAATAATAACTACTAGTTAGATTCGTATATCTGTAATTGTGTGTTTAGCATAGATGGCAAATTAATGTTGTTGTTGTAATAACGGGCTTGACTGTCATTAATGAAATATACTAATCTTACTTGAAGAAACTGTGGCTTTCGAGTTTGTTGGATTGGGTAGGATCTTTATAATTCTTAAGGCAACCGATAAATTAAATTCTATCAGGCGTCCCCGTGATTGTTTATTGGTTAGGAAAGTAGTTTGCAGGGCATCCCGAAATTATCAAAACAGTAAGTAAAGATTAGTTACTAAATGTGTCACCTGTAAATATAACCTGTATATATGAACAATACTGATTTATCTTTCGTTACCTGTAATCGATTAACAAAGTGAGACAAAGATGTACATTGGCTAGGCTTTCGTGATATTGTTTTAATCCTTTATAATTTTACGTTCTTGGTTTATTGATTTGCTTTGTTTGGTTTCCTTACAACAAAATCGCATCTTTACTTTTAATGTTGTTTTCTGCAATTGGATAAAACTTTACCAGTTTCTAGAGATTCGATCTTGCTTGTCATTGTCTTTAAATATTAATTATTTTGAGCTTTAAAGTATGAATTAATTTGTTAGTTTTGAAACCCATCATATATTAATTAGTACAGGATTTACGATACCAATTTTAATTGTTCTGAAATTCTGAGATATTTTTTTTATTGCATTATGTATCAATTGTTCTAATGTTTATGATCACTGAGCATGAAATTCATGACAAATTTTATTTATGTTAACTAGTCTCTAGTCGCATTTTTTTTTCTTTTCTAAATGTTTGCTAAATGAAGGACAAAATAGAGTACGCACCCCACATATCGATTAGGATCAAATCTTACTAACTTCCCCAATCAGAAATTGATCATGTGAAAAAAATGAGCACTAAACCGCAAAAGAGCAGGTTTATCGACGAGAACCAGAATCTTCAGCATTGCTTTGTTATTTTTAAATAAATTAATGTTACAATCTTGACACCTCATGATAAATGCCAAATAATGCAACATTAATTTATTTCCTTTGCCTACCTTTTTTTATTGTGATATTTACCTTTCTATATGTATAGATTGGACAGATGACATTTGCAAATTATGATTCTGCATGAATATGCCAATGCTTATCATATGGGAAAAGGAGAAAATTTGGCGTGCAGTAAGTATACTCTTTCACATGAGAAAAAATTTAATTATGGTGTTATACGTGACTGTTATAAAAAAAGATAATGTCAAAGTTATTAAATCTTAACAATTGGGCTAAAAGGTGCTAATCTTAACTATCTTTTATAGTGGAGTTTTCTTCTGTTTTCCTATGTCATTATTCTGTAGGTTAATTTAATAAAATTTGTCTTATAAAAAACTCTATTTGGGTTAAAAGACACTAATATATACTAGTAGACAATAGCTGTTTAAGTAATTGGTGATCATAATCCTGATTAACCATAAACTGTTGTAGTATCATGCTTCTACATTGTCTAATAGTCGACAAATGGTCGTTTATAAACACCTTTCTTCCTCAAATCATTGAGACACTTTTTTAGGGACAAAACCATGAGAGTCCATGAGGTCAGAACTGATAATACCTCAGTGGATAAACCTAGCACATGGACATGGTCCACAACAACTGCGACCATAGATCAGATAAATTAACCATAGTGAAGTTTTTTTCTGTTTTCCTATGTCATTAATCGGTAGGTTAATTTAATAAAATTTGTCCTATAAAAAATTATTTGGGCTAAAAGGCACTAATATATACTAGTAGACAAGAGCTGTTTAAGTAATTGATGATCATAATTTTGAGATGCATCAAACAATGTCTTCTTTTGTTTCATTTCATAAATTTCCGTCTTGTGCAAATAAAAGAAACGAGAAACAAACAAACTTAGAAGATAATGCTTACAATTTCACCATTGCTTCCTACTCATATATATTACACACAAGATACATTTAAATTACAATTTTCTAGCTACGATATTTGAATTTATATTATTAAGGATTATGTTTTTATGTGTATAAAAGCAGAAATTCAGGTACAGTCACTATAGTAATTTCTTTTTATAAACTATATGACAAAGTAACGGATTCGGACTTTTGTTTTTTTAGAGGTATGGCTACATGATCACTTTTTGATGCACTATGTATTGTCCTATTTGTTCTTGTAATTATTAACTAATCAATTGGATATTGGATATTTACTAATCTATATTTCATTTTTCATATTTGCAGAATCAAAAACTCGTATTGTGGTTTTTAAAAAATGTGTTAGTTTTTCTATTTTTTTACTATATAATTTGTCAATCTACTATCTACTACACAATTCATCAGAACCATACATGCCCAAAATTTTATATAATGTATGAATTGTACAGTCATATAATTCACCGTCCGCGAGAAAATGGTGTTCTTGAAGCTAGCATCCTTTAATCAAAAATTTGAAATCTAACTCCAGAATGATGTATTATAGTTATTTCTCATTAAACAATTCAGTGTCTCCCTTAATCCCATTACTTTAACAACATTTCGTTTGCAAATTAAAGACCAACGAATGCCGGGATGCTAATTATAATCTTCATATAAATTAAAAAGCAATTCCATCAAACATTTTCATTGCATTATCACAAATATATGAACCTATAATTAGGATTATATATTATCTATCTTTATTTTTTTTTTCTTTTGTAAATGTATGCTAAATGAAGGACAAAAATGGGTACGTACCCCACATATCAATTAGAATCAAAATCTTACAAATTTCCCTAATCAGAAATTGATCATGTGAAAAAATTAGCACTAAACCGCAAAAAAACAGATTTATCGAGAAGAACCAGAATCCTGAGCATTGCTTTGATCTTTTTGGATAAATTAATGTTACAACATTGACACCTCATGATGAAGCCAAACAATGCAACATTAATTTATTTCCTCTGCCTACCGTTTTGATGTTGATATTTACCTTTCTATATGAACATATTGGACAGGTGGCATTTGCAAATTAATATTATGTTTGAATATTTCAAAGCTTATCATATGGGAAAAGGAGAAAGTTTGTGTATCAGATGTTATGCATACTTTTCACATGAGCAAAATTAGTTATAGTTGTTTACACCATAATTTGGTAATTATGACAAAAGGAAAGATTGCTCAAATTAAAATTAAAGAAGGAAATCAATTGTAGCATAATTGAAGGTTGCAAAAGAAGGAAATATTTGGGGACCAATTAAAATTAGAAGAGCAAATCAAGGAGGACAGCAACCAGGAAGGAAACAAATTACAAACAGAAAGGCAAGTCTTTAAGGGGGTGACAGAAACGTAAATATCACCTTGGAGACCAAGTGACGTCCAAGAACAATTGTAGCAACATAACTCCATTTACTGAAATCTTGGAACCAAAAGGAAAGTCATGATATTGCAAGGGACAAGAGGAATAATCTGCAGGAGTAATTGGCAGAGTTTTAAATATGACTCTTGGTAGCCAAACAATCAAAACATTATAAATAGTGACACATTACATTGTCAAAAGGACCTCTCAGCACATCTCTCTAACAACAACACAACACCCCAATGGGTTAATTTATCGTTTTATTCATTTTTATTTTTCAACCTTAGCTTACTTTTTGTTCTCTATTTTCTTCTCAAGTTCTTGTACTTAACCTTTGATTTCAATAAAACTCTCAATTTATCAGTCCATCATTGTGTTCTTGCTATTGTTGCTAAAGATGCAAGAAATCCGCAGCGAATGATTTATGTCCTTTGATTATTCTAAATTGTTTGATTAAGAGGTTCAATTTCTCGAGTGCGTTTTTCATTCAATCACTTCTAATTTTCAGTTTAGAAACACTATAATTCTTTGGCACACTCGTAATTCAATCTAAACTCACCAAATGACACCATTATATTTTCGAGTTTCAAATCAAATAAAAGGGGAACAATCAAATCACTTTAGCCGTTACAAAATAAAAAATAAATAATGTATCCTTTTCTTTACATTTTTACGCAAAGGACCATCTATAATTTGCAAGTTTATCACCCAAGTTACCGCAAGCAAATATATTACAGGCAGGTGGCAAACAATGAAATGTTACTTTAATGATCAATTTTTCTCCAAAAAAAAAAAAAAATTTATCATGGACAATAATTCTAGAATGACTAGTATATCATTTATGTGGGATAGAGATAGTTTTGTTTTCACACCAAATCAAACAAAAGAAAAGCAAAAGCAAATGATTCTAATGGCTGGTCCAAGAGGCGTGGAAATTAACATGTCATGGAATGAATATGAAAACTACGGGATCGATTCAATCCAAAACCAAAAAGGAGGAGGAAAAACTAGTGCATGATTCAATCTGATCTTGTTAGGCAACCAACATTGAGTGATGTCTACGTTTGGCCTGGCTAAGTCCGTCCCTTCCCCAGTACTTATCAGTGCTAAAATTTCATTTGATTTCCTTCCCAATACAATGCATGTTTTTGCCGAATAAGCCTTCCCCAAGTTTCAGCTGCCATGATTTTAATGTTTTGATAAAGTTGCTGGCTGCTGCTATGTCGATAAGCTTGATTTACACAACTTGCTAGTGTGGAATTGAAATGTGAACGCACGTTTCTTAATTAGTCGTGTCATTTCATTTCATATACTGTGTATAATTTCTAATTACATGATTTATTGTTTTCACAAATCTGCTCTTTTTTTTAAAACGAGAGATGCAGCCCTAAATTGATCATGCACGCACTCAAATATTTATTTTTTTAAATCCCACCCACATTTATAAAGCGAGCTTCATTACATCGGTGACGACGAACGAAGCAGAATCGATTTCTACGAAGCTCTCAAATACATCAGACTTCAGAATTTGGAAGAAATTGACAATTTCTAACGTAACAAAGCAATCATTCAGTTCGTTTTGACAGTTTTTGCTGCGACACTGTAATGGATTCTGCAATAAGAATTGGGTCATCAATGGCTATAGCCATGTGTTCTTCTTCACCAAACTTGAACCACAACAGGAAGGTTGGATATGGGTTCGGACTAAATAGAAATGGTTTTGTGATGAAAATCTCCGCCATCAGTCCTAATGGATACAATGCTTCTCCTTCTGCTTCTCATGAGGTCATTTCTTTCCCTCAAGTCCTCTGTTTATAATTTTACTGCATTTTATTACTTGCAGTTTTTTGGTTGACCAAGCTGGAGGATTTGCTTCTCGAATGAGTGGAAAATTTTCTGGACTTGATGGATTGTTGTTGGAGAAATTTAAATGTGTTGTTTCTATCCATATGTATCTTTTTGGCAAAATTTTAGATGGCACTCTTGTATGTTTCATTGTTTCTGTTTTTTTCTTTTTTCCTGATTTTGTAGCATTAGAAAAGAGCATCTCAATTGCTTTTGTTACTAGAGTGAGAGTCTAATTAAGTTGTTAGCTGCTTTTGATGACCTTTTCATGATGCTTGCAAGCATTTATTGTGAGACAAAAGTGGAAAATGTTAGATTAGATTTTTATTATTTGGTGGCTCTTTATGTCTCAAACTACTTGCCTTAGGTTTTCTGAGGAAGGGACTATTTTGAACAAACATGGTTTTTTAAGTGGCTCTTGCACATTCTTATTTCACTTCTTGATATTCTCTATTATGAAGAGTTTTTGGTTCATTAAATGCCTGAAAGAAAGGATCTCTTTTCATGTAACAGGCAGATTCAAGTTCAGTGGGGGATGTACATAGGAGAAGAAGCAGCCTTGAATCCTTGTTTTGTTACAATAAGCCTATACCAGAGGAAAGAATCGAGAAGCCAGTCGGTGTATCTCTAGATGAAAAATAAATTGGAAATAATCCACGTTGTTCTGATTGACAAGCCAAAGGTGCAGTTCTTTGCACCACTTGCTCAGGTTCAGGCTTGTATGTTGACTCCATATTGGAGAGCCAGGGTATCATTGTCAAAGTCCGTTGTCTAGGTAACTTTATTTCTCTGTTGTCACTGACAACTAAACATAACTCATACATATTGAAATACGATGAGCACTGCAATAGTGCCAGTTTGACTCCTCATATACTGTGCTGCAACATCATAGAACAACATGAAATGTCTTTAACTGTTGCTTAAATATGCAAGGGCAAAATGCTCTTTACTTTTGCTCCTAGATCGATGTTTGTGTAATATAATGTCTGCTAAGTGAAGTTTGAAGCTACAGTTGCTAGAAAGCATCTTTTGAATTACTTGATGATTTGTCCTCTGCTTATTTGTAGCTATTAACTACCCCTTTTGTTGTTGTGCAATGCTCCTTAGCTAAATACTCTATAAACTACAAATCTGCACTTAATTTTGTTTAGATATTTTGTTGCAACTTGTACTTTGTATTTGGGGTCCAAAAGTCCTTTAACTTTGTGCCTAGTGTTCCTTGTTCTTCTTCCCAAGCTGTTTTGAACATCATTGACATTGCCACATTGACGTTGAGTTCTGAAAATTAGTTAAACCTAAATGTTGTTTTTCCCATAAGTTTGTCTATGGGATATTATAAGTATTGATGTTCCGTATTCAACTTAGTGCCACGTGAGGATATCAGCTTTTCTGGCTCCACAGAGTAGAAGAGTTTTTGTTCAATGTATTATTATTCAACTTGTGCTCTAAGCCCTGCCGAACCACTTTGCATTTTGTTTTACAGACTAGACTTGGTATAGAATTGCTTTGTTTTTGATAGATTAAGAGTGGTAGAATGAAAATTTAGTAGATTTGGTAGTTTGCACAGCGAAAAAATAGAGAAAATGAGACGTCTTTTGTTAGTTTCAGTATGCTGAATAAACCGTAATTACTAAAAGCAAAATAATACGGTTGCTTAATGTCATTTATCTTTGTTTGTCGTTCGTTCTATGCCGGGCAAAGTCAATTCTAAAATGTGATACTTGTTGCTCTGTAGGTTGTGGTGGTACTGGCAACATCATGTGCTCAGATTGTGGTGGACGAGGTCATCTTGGACCCAGGTAACTGGTGACCATGGCTTGCTTTTCTTCCTTGCATTTTGTAGCATTCTTTCCTGTAATATTCCACAATGAAGCATTGCTTATTGTAGTTCATATACATAGCCATGAAAATATTGCATGGTTCCATGTTTTTGTATTGTTTGATATAAAAGTTTCATTTTGTGTTCCATTCAAATCTTAACATTATCCTTCTATACATGTCTCAATTTGTGTTCTTATTCGCAACTTTTTTTGAAAGCAAAACAACAAATCAAAATCTATAATATAGAAAAAACTACAGCTATGTTATGTTTTCTTAATTTAGAAACCGGTTTTCTGTTTTC